>PVJC01004097.1:0-65985 GCA_004026665.1 Murina feae | reverse complement strand
AAGGTGGGAAGGAAGGAAAAGGGGAGGGTGGGCAGGGGTAAAGATAAAGGAAAGAAGGAATGTGAGAAGGGAAGGAGGGTAGTAGAAAAATGGGAAGAATGATGATGGAACAGAAGTAGGAAATAAGGAGGAAAGAAAAGTTTATAAATGATGAGTCAGTAGGAAAAGTGTTACATAAAGGAGAAAAATTGTGTGAGAGAAAGAAGCCAATAAGGAAGTCAAATACAATTGTGCGTGAAGGGGATAAGATTAAAAAAGAAAGTTAACAGGGGTGACCAGGCTGGCAGGAGAGGGCAGTTAGGGGGATCAGGCAGGCAGGCAGGCAGAGTGGTTAGGGCAGGCAGGCAGGTTAGCGGTTAAGAAGCAGAGGTCCTCCATTGTGAGAGTCCCCAAGAACTCCATATTGGAGAGGGTGCAGGTCGGGCTGAGGGACCGCCCCCCCCCCCTGACCCCGCGTGCATGAATTTCATGCAGCGGGCCCCTAGTTCTGAAATAATGTTGAAAATATTGGACTCCTAGCAGAGCAGTTGTGAATAAAACCAAGTCTCTAGCCTATTGTGTTTAATGTCTAATGGGGAGTAGAATATTACATTTATTCAAAGCCTAAGAATTACCTCACAGCAAAAATTAATTTCAAAATAATATCTCCAATAGTTACAGTCTCTGGCAGAACCTTTTCTGTGAAGACCTGAACCTGAGATTCTTGCATTGGAAGGCTAAACATTGTACATGGTGACAAAATTAGCATAAATTAAGATAAGCCACAACATTATGGGAGTTCCCATAATGTTGTGGCTTATCTTAATTTATGCTATTTAAGAAAATTGATATATAGTTCTAGATGGGATGTTTTAATGAACTGACAACAAAAACACACAGAAGGATTTCCTAACTACTTCAATATTAAGGCAATTCTCTCTCTCTGTCTTGTATGTATATATGTGGCAGAACAGAAGGATTGAAGAATAGCAAATATAATCTAAATCTAGATGGCAAAAGAAATGGAAGCAAAATAGCATAGTGAGGAGGACTTGACATTTCAAAGATAATTACAGTATAAATCATATTTAGTATAATTTTAAACTAATTGCATAGCTATAGGTAAGGCTTTGTAATTTTTTTTGGAAAAATGAATAGATGAATAACTCAACAAACTGAGTTCCTCTTTCCTCCCATAGAAAGAAAAATTATATGTATTCTTCACATCACTCAAGAAACTAAGGAAATGAACTAAAGAGTTTAAAAGTAGTTAATTTGTAAAGATCAAATAAGATGTCTTATATAAATACTCTCAAATGCCTATTAAAATATGCACTAATGTACAAAAAGATAATTATAAATGCCACTGTAAGAAAACATTAGGCACAACCTGGGCAAAATTTCAACTAAACGCCTAGTCATTCATTCCTTTTTATGTTTTCCAAATTATTTTAACAATATTTACTAAACACGAGAGTCAATTTTTTTACTTGCAGATTCATTTAGCAGCATAATTTCTTGTCTTTGTATTTGACCTTGCCTTGGTAATGGTGACAATAGTTCCAAAATTCAGTTAAATCCTTTTTAGTGGCTAGAAATGATCACTATCTATGATTTCCTCTCAATAAGGCAATTCATACTTCCTTTTCATTTGCATCCGTGACTTTTCTTCATCTTTGTGAATAACAAAAGCAGACAAAATGGAAATGGAATGCATTGAATGGAGAATTAATTTGGTTGGCAATATCATTTCAACTGCTAACAGATGACTCTAGGCTAAATGATTGGAAGTAAAGCACCTGATGCGATATATTATCAAGTCCTAGAAGAAATTCAAAATAATTAAGCTTAACACAATTACCCCAAGTAATACAGGAATCCCTCATGATGAAGCAACAAAAGTACCAACAGGACCTACATAAGTATCATTGACTTTACAGAAATCTTATGATTATATACAGGTGACATACTATATGATATTTATACTTAGTTGAAATGGGGGGAGAATCATATCAAAGCATACTGAAAAAATGTATTGAGTACTATACACTAAAACAATAGACTAGATATGGATGAATTTTAAAATAACTTTTAAATGCACAGGGGTAAACCAACTATCAAAAGGAAAACTGGGGAGAATTCTTTTAGAAAATGAAGTTACTCCTGTCAAGTAAAAATTCACCTTATTTCAACTGCTTTATGTGTTCATTTTCTGGCCTATTGGGCTTTCTTCAAGGGAAGCACTAATGTACTTGTAGTAATGAGAAACGTTCTATTAGTATTTACAAGCTCAATGCTGCCTTGTCCTGTGAAACATGTTATTAGCTGTTAATTCACACAACACACCTTGTTGAATAGGTCATTATTATTATCTTCCATTTCCAGCTGAAGAAACACACCAAGAGAGGTCACAGCGTGAGTCAAGACCAGGATTAGCAATGAAAAGCACCCAGTAGTCATTGCTTTCCTTGGTCCACCCGGCCAGCTAAATAGGCTTGGCCTGGGTAGCCACAAAGAATGGGAGTTGACCCAGAGCTTGTATAACCAAGCTCCTCATAAAGGCAGCCTGTGTAGTCCCTGCCTCTGGACCTCAGACAAGTTACCCTAAATTTGAATTGGTGGGGCTCTCACGAATATGCTTGACCTAGATCCTGAACGTTGCCCTCACTATTCCTAACCTCATGTCCCCATCCCTATTGAAACCTTAGGAGTTTACCTGTGGTTTGCTCTACTCTGAACCCATTTCTAAGGAAAGAAAGGTAAACAGTGCGGAGGGGATTTTACAGCCTAGGGTGATATTTCTGGAAGGACTGGAATCTGCATTAATTCTCTTGAAAATACTAGACCAAATTGACAGCCTTTGTGTGTGTTGTTGTTGTTATTGTTGTTGTTGTGTTTTAATCTAAGTGTTTGAGAAAAATAAATGCACATGCGATAAAAACGATCTGAACTTCTAGACAGTGGCTAGAATATAGGCAATAGATATAGTATATTTCATGGTATTGACAGACAATGAAGCCATGAATTTTATAAGCAATTCATCTTTAAACTGTTAAGAAGCCTTTCATGGTAGCAAGCACTTTACCCTTAAAAAGAAGCATGATTAAAGAAATTTAAATAAATTCAGATCAGCGAGTAGCAAACACAAATATTGGGCTTTGTTAGAACTATGGGGGCATTACAGTTTTTGAAATGTGGAAGACTTTATAGTAATTTGAAAGATCTTATTTTAATTAATCTAACATCTCATTGGGAAACAGACATTTGATCAAAATAGCACAAGGAGGTTGACTTATCGGTAAACTATCCTACTGATATCATATATTAATATATTTTTAATATATTTGGTGCAATTGATAAGATTTATTTTAAAAATTGCTTTGTATAATAAAATATGGTTCTAGTTATGTTTTCTTTAATTTGAATAAAATGAAAAAGTATTCCCCAGGGGGAAAATAATGGTGAACTATATCAAAGCTGACAGAAAAAAAAATAGAAATTCAGATTACCCTATTATCTACTAAAACAATTGAATATGTTATTAAGAATTTTCACTTAAAAAGAAAGCCCTGGCCCCGATGACTTCACTGTTGAATTCTCCCACCCAGTTAGGGAAAAACAGTCATTTCACACAACACTTCAGAGAAGAGAAAAACAAGGAACAATCCCTAGCTCACCTTGTGGGGTCAGCATAGCCTTTACTCTACAATTTGAAAAGGACATTATGAGAGAGGAAAATTACAGGCGATTTATTTCAGGAACATGGTTGAAAATTTCTAAATAAAATGTGAGAAAATCAAATCATAAAACAGACCCGACAACAACATTAAAAAGAGTTTCCTGCAGGTCGGTAAGGGAAGTTTAACTTGGAGAAAGCATTCAGCCCACTCCATCACACTAACAGAATTAAAGGGGAAGTGGCGGAATTATCTCAGGAGATGCAGACAAAGCTCTTGGTAAGATTCAATATTATTTCATGATAAAACCTTTTATCAAACTAGGAATAGAGGAGAATCTTGCTTAATCTGATTAAGGATATCTACAAAAAAATAGCAAACATTATAGTTTATAACAACATATCAAAAACTTCCTATCAAGACAAGGAAACAAGATAAAAAAAAGTCTCTTATCATTACTTTTATTTAACTTTGTACTGGATACCTGATGCCCTAGACTGTCCAATAATATTTTAAAAATTAAAATTATAAGGTTGGAAAGAAATAAATGAATGGACATTACTTACAAATTAAATGATAGTGCATGCAAAAAAATCCAAAAGAATTTGTAATTTGTTAGAATCAATAAGTATATTTAGCATGACTGCTATAAAAATAGACAAAAACAATTTTAAAACAAAACATTAATTTTGGCATCAGGCACATTAAATTCTTATATATAAATCTAATGAAAATTGTGCAAAATATTTGTACATAAAATTATGGGAGGTGATAGGAGTGGGGAGGAGGGGCAAGAGGAAAAAAGAGGACATCTGTAATACTTTAAACATGAAGATAAAATTTAAAAAGAAAAATATTATAAAATATTGCTAAAAAAATCAGAGCTAAATAAATAGATGAAATTGAGAAATACTGTAAATATATCAATTCTTCCCCCAATTACATATAGATTCAATGTAATCCCAATTAAAATCACAGCATTATTTTTATTAAAAATTGACAAGTTTATTTTAAAATTCATATTAAAATACAAAATGGTCATTTCAAACAAGAAAAAGTCAGATGTCAAGACTTTAAAAAAAATAACAGTAATTAAGACTTTAGGATAGTGACACAAGAATTTAAAAAATGGATTAATGGCATGCAATAGAGTTCTGAAACACATACTGTATATGGCCATCAACTTATGATAAAGGTAACATTGCACAGCAGTGAGAGGACAGTAAGATGAATGAATCGTAATCCCATGACCTCAATATACAAAAATTGATTCCAGTTGGTGTAGAAATCTAAATGAAAATTCTTAAAACCCAACAATAAGAAAATGAACCGCCAATTAAAAATGGCTCAAACATCTGAACAAATATTTTTCCAAACATATACAGATGGCAAGTAAGCATATGAAAAGATGCCTGATATCCTATGTTATCAGAGAAATGCAAATTAAACCAACAGTTTTAAAATTACACACTTATTAGAATGGCCAAAATCTGGAACACAGACAACACCAAATGTGGAGTAAGAATGTGGAGGAACAGGAACTCTCAATCATTGCTGGTGGGAATGCAAAATGGTACAGACACTATGGAAGACAGTTCGGTGGTTTCTTACAAAACTAACAATCACACTCCTTGGTAATTACCCAAAGAAGATGAGGACTTATGTCCACACAAAAACCTGCACACAGATGTTTTCAGCAGCTTTATCCCGGAACTGCCAAAATCTGGAAGCAACCAATATGTCTTTCAGTGGGTGAATGAATTAATAAACTGTGATACTTCCAGACAATGGAGTATTATTCAGTGCTAACAAGAAATGAGCTACCTACTGTAAAGATAGAGAGGAATCTTAAATGTATATTACTAAGTTAAAGAAGCCAATCTGAATTATTAAAAGGCTACATACTAAATGACTTCAACCATGCTGCAGGTTGTGGCTATAGGGTTAAGCCTTGGACTGACCTATTGGCAAAGCCACAAGCAAGTCCCAGTTTAGAGGGCACAGAACTCTTAGCATAATAGGCTTGACCTTATGAGGCTCCCTAGATCTTATCTGGGTAAGTAATAGGCTGAGGGAGGTGCAGCAAGTGCTGCCAAAACAAGTGAAACTCACAAGAACACTGTAACTATGGTGACCACTATCTTGTTTACCTCTGGCTATAAAATAAAGGCTCAGCATGCCTCTGGGTCTCTCTCTGAGGGCTCAGCCAGGCGCAGGAAGATCCACCTAGACCCAGCTTTTTCTCTCCATCTGTCATTTCTCCATCCTCCACTGCCCTCAATCAGGCTTGTGGAACCCTTGGCTGAGCTGGCTCAGCACATGTGGCGCCCAACTTGGGGCTGAGTTCAGGGGAACTTCAGTTGTCAGGTGAAAGGAGCTCCAGTGATGCAGTGCAGAAAACAAGAAGAAAGGTAAGGAGCAAGGTTCAGTGATATAACTAGGTGTAAAACATGGGAAATTCAGGATCGCAGAAGAGTTTATACGTATCCATGCTTAAGGCTATGCTCCAAGCACGGGGCTGTTCTGTGAGGTCTGAACAGCTTTTCGAGTTGTTGGGTTTTGTGAGTAAAATCTGCCCATGGTTTTCTGAGGAAGGAAAGGTAAATATAGAGGCATGGGAGAAGGTAGGAAAACAACTTAAAGATTATTATGTAACTTAAGGTCCAGAGGAAATGCCTGCCTCTGCTTTCAGTCTGAGGTCCCTGATTTGGGACTGCCTAGAGCCCACTCCAGAAAGGGAATGGATGAATATGGCAGGGGAATCAAGACAGATGGGGGAAGGCTACCAGAGGCTTCTGACTCCCCCTGTACCATCAGAGCCTCCACTGCCTCCTCCAGTCCCTGGGGCTGCAGCTCCTGTGGGAGAGAACCCTCTGAACTATGTGCTTCCTCCCAAAGATGAAAGGATTGGAGGCAGCAAGGGAACAGCGCCGGCAGGTTTGGGATGATGGGGGTCTGGTGCAAACATTTAGGGAGCTTACTGTTGCTCATAAGCCTCTACTTTTACCCCCTAAACAAGCAGAAATAAGAATGTGCCTTTGTCTCTACTCCAGCAGATCCTGTATGAAGCCAGGCAGGCTGGGGAAGATAAGAGTTCAAGCGGGGCCAGCGCGCGCACGTGCGCACACACACATGCACACACACACACACTGTCACTACTATACTCCATCAGAAATCCAGAAATGCTGGGGGACAGTACTGCCAATGAGAGTATAAATTGGGACAATCTCTTTGGAAAACTGTGTGACAGTATCTCCTAAAGCAAAACATACAAATACTTTATCACACAGCAAGTGCACTAGATGTCAACAATGTGTATATATGTGTACTGAAAGGGTAGGTACAAAAATGAACAATATCATTATTTGATTTAGTGAAAAACTATAAACAACCCAAATATCCATGAATAGAAAAATGTGTATCATTTTAGAATATTGAGCTTTGCCGGAGTGGCTCAGTGGCTGAGCATCGACCTATGAACCAGGAGGTCACGGACCAATTCCTGGTCAGGGCACCTGCTTGGGTTACGGGCTCAATCCCCAGTGGGGGATGTGCTGGAGGAAGCTGACCACTGATTCTCTCAATCTCTCTCACCCTCTCTGAAATCAATAAAAATATATTTTAAAAAAGAATATTGATACAAATATTGCATGGCTACAAACATAAAAATCTACTTCTACAAGCAATGTTAATAGACTCATAGATGTATCATTTGAGTGTAAGAAGCCAGACGCAAAAAAAATACTCTTAAGATTACACTTCCATAAATGTCTCCAGCAGGCAAAAACAACTTGTGTGATGGCAGTTACAACAGTTGTTTTCTTTGGGGGAGTTAGGGGAAGGTGAGGGTTAGGATAACACAAGGGAAACTTCTAGTAGTAGTGTACATCTTGACTTGGGTGGTGGTTACAAAGGTGGATCAGCATGCAAAAATAATTGAACTGAACACCTAAGATTTTATACA
Organism: Murina feae; assembly: GCA_004026665.1. Lineage (NCBI taxonomy): Eukaryota > Metazoa > Chordata > Mammalia > Chiroptera > Vespertilionidae > Murina > Murina feae. The sequence continues at coordinate 58,365 of PVJC01004097.1, read as the reverse complement.
TATATAAATGTATTAATAAGGCAATGCACATCAATAGAAAAATTAAAGAAAAAATAAAGATTACTTCAAAGACAAAAGACAGACAACATTTTCTCTTTTTCATGATTGAGACAATGACTCTAAATTCAAGTAACAAATCCTAGTTTATCAAGTTGAAGCTCAGAGGAAGAGCCATATTATGTCCATCAATATCTAATAATTTCTATCACTTGCCTATAGCTATTTTCTTATTAAGCAACCACTGTTCATAAATGCCAATTGTTTTCAAATGAGACAGAGAGTTCCTTCCATAGGTAGATATTACTTTTCTTAAGTCCAGGAACTACTTCATAAATAAATTCCCAAGTCTTAAAAGGAGACCAACTCAGTCAGCATACCACCACAATTAAAAAAAAAAATAAACCCCAAAGTACACATTTCTCTTGCCAGGAACGAAACTCAAAATGTGTAGGTTATCTGAATGAAGCCAGAGCGAGTCCTGTCCTCGTCTTGATTCAAAAGACCAGAAGGGTCCTCCCTGCCAGCTGGTTGCAGCAGGAGCCAAACACAGAAATGAAGCAGCAAATTATACAACTGCCTCCCACGTAAACACAGGGCCCTGCTATCAGATGCCACACGGTTCCCCACTCCAGCACCTCCCCTTAGTCGGCCACCTAGCCCTTCACCTCAGGCACTCTATCCCACAATAATAATAAAATAAACCAAGTTTTCCAAATCTGCTCCCTACATGCAGGCACAGATATTCTTTAGCTTTGCACACCATGCCCTAGGCTAATGTTATCATGGTTGCTCTCATTATTAATACTTTTCTGGCTAATCAGTGCCTTTGAGGCCCCTCCCCAGGCAATCCCAGGCCTCAGAGCATCAGCCATAAACATTCTACTTCAGTCCTTTACCCACCACATTCCTTTGGCAAATTTAGGATGAAAGACAAACAGACCAGGTCCTATGAAGCTTTATTGCTTATGCTGCACTGAGTACCCTGGGACTTGGGTCACAGACCCCGTGATAACTTCATTATCATGTGTTAAAGTTACATTTATTCCTAAAGAAAAGCTTTGGCTGGTTCTGCTCAGTGGATAGAGCACTGACCTGTAGACTGAGGAGTCCTGGCTTCGATTCTGGTCAAGAGCACATGCCCAGGTTGCAGGCTCGATCCCAGTAAGGGGCATGGAGGAGGCAGCCGATCAATGATTCTCTCTCATCATTGATGTTTCTAGCTCTTTCTCCCTCTCTCTTCTCTCTGAAATCAATAAAAAAAATATATATTTTTAAAAAGCAATGCACATTCAGCCCTAGCCATGTAGCTCAGTTTGTTCAGTGCACTGAAAAGTCAATGGTTTGATTCTCGGTCAGGGCGCATGCTCAGGTTGCCAGCTGGATCTCGTTGGGTTACATGCAGGCAATCAATGGATGTTTCTCTATCACACTGATGTTTCTCTCTCTCTCCTCCTCCCTTCCTCTCTTTCTAAAATCAATAAAAACATTATTTTTTAAAAAGGGAGAAATACATTCATTCATTTTCTCCATTAGGTTTAGAGCATAAGAAAATTCCCTTTTGCTTCAGTTTATTATTTCATATTGTTGAGGCATAATGTATAAGCATTATGGCCTACTCTTATCCATATTGTCTGTGTCTATCAAAAACAATCCAATAAATATAATCACATAATTTAGCAGCAATTGAAATAATTATAGATCTTAGCACTGAACAGGATACAAATCTTACTATGAATGAAATTTATAGACAAACACTAAAAGATTCGTGATATACTCAAAATGATATCCCTACTTAGTCGTTATTAAGTGACTTCTATCTTATTAGTGTGTAACAAATAGAAAAACAAATAATGTTCTAGCCTCTGGAAAACTTGGTAGCAGAAAAAATCTCTCAAAAATAGCTTACTAAGGAGGGTGCATAGTAACAATTTTTGAGACAACTGACTTAGCCTATACTTGTTTTCCAGAATGAAATTCAGTAAGATATATTTCATTTGTATACATATACATGTACAAATGGACATAAAGTTAGACCTCCATATCCATAGTTCTGTATCCATGGATTTGCATCAATGGTGGATGGAAAGATTTGAAAAGAAAAAAAGTTACGTTGTTGCTGATAGCTGATGTGGATTAGAAAGTCAGGCCTACAACAGTTGCATCTATGAACAGACATCTTTTTCTTGTATTATTCTCTAATATAGCATCACAACTATTCATGTAACATTAACATTGTATTAGGTACCATAAAGTCTAGAGATGATTTAAAGTATACAGGAGAATGTGTGTAGGTTATAGGCAAATACTACCCCATCCCATATAATAAAGAGGCAATATGCAAATTGACCATCACTCCAACACACAAGATGGCCACCCCATGTGGTCAAAGATGGCCACCCCCATGTGGACACAAGATGGATGCCACAAGATGGCCGGGAGGAGAGGGCAGTTGTGGGAGATCAGGCCAACAGGGGAGGGCAGTTGGGAAGGACCAGGCCTGCAGAGGAGGGCAGTTGGGGTGACCAGACCTGCAGGGGGGAGCAATTGGGAGCAACCAGGCCAGCAAGGGAGGGCAGTTAGGGGCAATTGGGCCAGCAGGGGAGCAGTTAGACATCAATCATGCTGGCAGGGGAGTGGTTAGAGGGTGATCAGACTAGCAGGCAGAAGCGGTTAGGGTCAATCAGGCAGGCAGACAGGTGAGTGGTTAGGAGCCAGCAGTCCTGGATTGTGAGAGGGATGTCCGACTGCCCATTTAGGCCCGATACCACCAGGATGAATTTCGTGCATCGGGCCTCTAGTCCTATGTAATAAAAGGGTAATATGCAAATAGACCGAATGGCAGAACAATCAATCAAGCCTAATATGCTAATGATATGCTAAGGCTCACTATGTGAATTGACCACCAGGGAGCAGACAGTCAACTGGTTGACAGTTGCTATGATGTGCACTGACAACCATGGGGCAAATGCTCTGACCAGTTGGTTAGCTTGCTGCTGGGGTCTGGCTGATCGGGACTGAGTGAGATGGGCCAGACATGCCCTGGAGCCCTCCCGCAGTCCCTCCCTGTGGGGTCCTTCAGTCTGGCCTGCACCCTCTCACAGTCCAGGACCTCTTGGGGGATGTCAGAGAGCAGGTTTCAGCCAGATCCCACAGGCCAATCCCACAGGCCACTCCCCTTGAAAGGGCACCAGATGCAGGGCTCATGGCTGGTGAGCACTGCTAAGGCAGCGTGAGACTCTCCCTATTGGGACTGATTGGGTACGAGCCTGAGACAGGCATGGTGGGGTCAGGATGAGCAGGCACGGTAAGTAGGAGCTACAGGTGGCGTTGGACTGCGGGTTTTGGCCCGATGCCTGCAGGCCACCCTGAGGGACCCCACCTGTGCACAAATTCATGCACCGGGCCTCTAGTTTTTATAAGGGACTTGAGCATCTGTGGATTTTTGTACCCACAGAGGTCCTGAAATCACTCCTCCTTAGACACTGAAGGATAACTGTATGTACATATTATATATTATACATGTACTTACATGATACATGTATACATTAAAACTGAAACCTCACAAAATCCTCAGAAATTATGAAAGCAATCCACTCTAGACTAAAACTTCTTAAGCCAAAAATCCAGAAGTTCAAAGTGTCTATGAACCAGCTGATATTTGTGTATGTACATGCACAGGGTGAGGCAGAAGTAGGTTTATAGGTGTGAATACGCAAAACAAAGTTTATTCTTGTGTTATTTATTACTCATTGTATTCTTTTTCATATGAACAAACTTTAAACCTACTTTTGCCCCATCCAGTATATAAATATATGTGTACATTTCTGAAATATAATGTTTATAGCTTTTCCTAGATTCTCAAAGTTGTCTTTCATAAAGAATGGCTTAAGCAACAATGTTTTATACTCAATTTTATATTATTTGCTCAGGCTCACTCAGAAAAAAAGTTTCTTTACTTTTTTTTGGTCTAAATATGAACCTCTTGGATAGAATAACCTGTATTCTATACTCTTCAGTGTTAACCTTTTTCATATTGAAAATCTGGAGAAATCTGAGTTAGGTCAAGCCCAAATCAAGTTTAATTTCCACAGCATAAACTCTCCAAATTTAATTAATCAGTTTTGCTGAGTCCAGTAGAATTCTTTCAACAGTGCTAGCACACATGTCTAAACTTGCACACTGTCCTTTGAGGCCCAAAGCATTCCATGCAAACATTACCAAATGGCATAATCCAATTAACCGTATGACATGGACACTATAATATGAGTTGCTATAAGGGATAAATTGGATTGACTGTTGTCAAACTTAAACATTTTTTTTTACTTTTAACGTTTGTGAATCTTATAATAAAACATTATCTAAGACTAATTAAGCTGCCTTATTTATTTATTTATTTATTTATTTATTTATTTATTTATTGTCTTCCTCCTGGTATTGTTGGAAGTATGAACCTGGTGAAGGCAAGGACTGTGTGGGTTAGATACAGCAGACAGGCTCATACCTCATCTGTCCCAACTACCTTTTGGCGTGACTTCCTATATTACCGAAGCCAGAGAGCCAAAGATAAACCTTTTCCAGAACACGTTCCAGGTACGTTTCCAGGTGTGATCTATGTTCCTGAATCCTACGCTTGCATCTGTTTGAATCTAGAACTATGTCAGATGGGGAAAGGAGAGTGTACAAGGCTTTCAGTTTGCGGAGACGGATCTAGCAGGCCTGATGGGCTTTGCAACCTGACGGGCTTTGCAAATCACTGCTTTGTGATCTTGAAATTGCACCCAAGATACTGAGATCTGCACTCATCAATTAGACAAGTCATCTGGATTCCACACCTTCTGTTTTAAAAAGTCTTTTAAAATAAAAATTGTCTATATGCACGGTATACAACATTATGATTTCATTGCCAAATTTGGGTTGTGGCAGAGATGGCAGTCAGTCATGGGGGCCCAGCCATTCCAACAGTTTGTAAGGACCCACTGCCTCATATTAAATCCATTTTTGCTAGTAGAGTCGTTTCTGTCTTTCACGATTCCTTTGTGAGCAACTCTGGGACACTCAGTTTTTTGTTGGCTGAGTGAACACAGTTGTAAGGAAACATAAAATACATTTTAAAAGAAACCAACACTACAAAGAAAGTTCATTTGTTGGGTTCTCCAGGCAGGGAGCTCTAAGACACAGATTTGTATGGTTAGTTCATGGGCAGGTGCTCTCAGGATTAACACCTGGACTGGGCAGTGAGGGGAGCTGAACTAGCATTAGCAGCAAAGCCATCAGCTGCTCAGACTGAGGAAGCTCTAGAGCTAGAATGGTTCTTGTGAGTTGTCCAGGGCGGAGGACAGTGATGGGCTTGTATACTCTTACACCAACTAGTGATTGGATGTGAACTGAATTCCTCCCAGAGGGAGGCTGGGCCATGCTCCTCTTGTGCTCAGGCAAGACCTTAAGAAGGCTTTCTGACTTGGCTGAGAGCTGTCAGCCACCAGCACCCTGCAGCTGGGGAAATGAGTGCCTTAGTCCTGGGAGGAGGCACTGTGTAAGACATCTGAGTGTCTAAACACTTCCTATAAATGGGGTGGAAGTGCATGAAAGAGTTTATTTCTCTAGATGCTGAACTTCTCACCTACATTTTTAAAAATTCTTCATGACTTATCAAAACATATAGACTCATATTTGAAAGTAAGAGGAAGGTTAGTCTCAATGACTTTTCTGCAAGATGGTCATTCAGATGCTGACTGAATATTCCTACAGGCAGAAAACCCATGCCACGAGGTCAGCCAGTGCATGGATGCCAGAATCCTCTTAATCTCTATTTATTATAGTTCTGCTTGTGGTACAACACAAACAGTCCATTCTCCGTGCTCTATGATATCCGAAGACCTTGTTTCTCGTGATCCTCTCTTCTTCAGGTTAAAGAGCCCATCCAGGTGTCAGGATTTCTGGCATAAATTCGAGAAAATGTAGGACATCTTCTGCACTATCGTGAGAAATGAAGCAGCTACTTGAACATGTGGAAGCAGTACTATTTCTCCGAGAAATTACCAAATATTTATTTGTAAATGAAGTTTATATCTTAACAATTTCCTCACAGCTTAAGACGGTGGTTACCCAAATGTAGACCCCAGACCAGCAACACTTAGGAACATTTTAGAAACGGTGATTACAAATGCTCCAGCCCAGGCTTGGGCTTGGAAAAGATTCTCTAGGGCCGGGGCCCTGGGAACTTTGCTTTACCATCAGGAGAAATATGGGACTAGCACCAAGCTGTGTACACAGATTGCTCTGATGTAGGCAGGCAGAAAATGCCAGTAAACTTGCGAGTGCCATACTTTTGTACGCGCTAGACAATAATAATTAATTCTTTATTTACTAGGTAAGGTAAGCCATGATTTTGTAAACATGTGTAAACTTCAGGTTATTTTCTTGCCTCTTAGGTAATGACAGTAAGAATCACATCTCTTGAATTCAATGAGAGATTGCAAGAGTGTCTAGACAGTTTGCTGATGATCATTTTCCTTCCTTTAATTGTTCTGTAAATATAATGACTGTAGTGAGGACACGGAGAAGCCAGCTGAAGGGAACACTGTGTGTTGTATGATCTTTTTCCCAAAGTCCATTTGCTTGGCTCTGTTTTCCAACTGGAAACATTGAAGTCCCCAATATTTTTTTAAGCTAAAAACAATGTTTACATGACCCACATATTTACGTGGTAAATCCACTTCAGGAGGGACTAAATTTTAACAATATTATCTGCCTGACTTTTCAAAATAAGAAAAAGCCGCCTGTAGATGTGACTAAAGACAGCAGAGCCTTTCATTCAATCTCGAGCGTTAACAGAGAATTTCAAGATCATGGTTAATTTTATATAGTGTTTTAAATTATTCATTTTAAGATTAAATAGGCCTTTGATTAGCTGCTATGTCCCAAGAACTGATTCACACCATCAGTGAGAGCAGGTCAGATGTTTCCTTTTTTTCTGTGGTCTGTAAATCTCATTATTACCTGGTAAACAGATTTGGACATGTGGGAACTTCCAGAGAAATTGGAGGTATGATAAGAGATAATAAAGGGCATTGCAACCCAGAAAAATCATCATAGAAGAAAGTTATTTTACCTAAACAAAAATTACTAAACAAATACGAATTTATCTGGAAAAAAACATTTACTTCCATTAATTTTGGGCTTCTAATGCTTATATTTTCACATAATTGCTAGGTTAGTATGAGTCATTACTAAATATTATAGAGAAAAGAAACCCTAAAACACTTGGATTCTAATAGGCACAGTGGTATGAAAGAAGCCATGTGGTAACTTGTCTTAAAATACATAGGGGAGGTAGAGTATTATGGACATAAACCTTGTGTTGGGATTTATGCTGACCTAGATTGATTCCAAAGTCAACCCTAGCACACCAACTTTGGCCAGTTTACTTAATCTAACAGGACACAACTCCAAATTCAATTTTTAGTTGTACTACCTCTGACAAATTAATTATTCTTTTAAAACAGTGTCCTCATTTGTAAGATGATTATTAAAATCTCTGCTCATGGAGTTTTTATAAAGAATAACTGTGATTATGTGAGTACTAGAGGCCTGGTGCACAAAATTCATGCACAGGGGGCAGGGGTGGGGGGCCCTCAGCCCAGCCTGCACTCTCTCCAATCTGGGACACCTTGGAGGATGTCTGACTGCCAGTTTAGGATCGGACCTACACCAGCAGTCAGACATCCCTCTCTCAATCTGGGACTGCTAGCTCCTAATTGCTTACCTTCCTGCCAGCCTGATCACCCCTAAGAGCCCCCCTCCCCCGCCAGCCTGATCACCCCTAACTGCCCCACCTGTTGGCCTGGCTGCCCCTAATCCTCCCCCCCCCCGCCACTGGCCTGGTCAACCCTTACTGCACCCCCCTTGCTGGTCTGGTTGCCCCCAACTGCCCCCCTGCCAGCCTGGTCGCCCCATGCATCCTGCTGTTCAGTTGTTTGGTCATCCTTCACTAATGCCCCTGCTGACCTGGTAGCCCTACACAACCTGCTGTTCAGTCATTTGGTGGTCCCTCACTAACCCCCCTGCTGGCCTGGTTACCCCATGCAGCTTGCTGTTTGGTCATTACTGTTATTATGACAGCATCCTGGACAATTTGCATATTTCTCTATTATTAGTATAGATAGCAAAATAGGAGCCCTGTGCTGTGTGATCTTCACTTTATCCTCAACCCTGGTTGGCTGAAATGATGCTATGAGAGGTGATCAATGTCAGTAAGATAGATGCCCTCCCACATGGTAGACTTCCATTTTCCTTCTGTAATGAAGAGAAGATTATTTCCCTCTATCAGCAACAAATCTCTCTCTCTCTCTCTCTCTCTCTCTCTCTCTCTCTCTCTCTCTCTCTCTCTCACACACACACACACACACACACACACACACTAGATCTACATACTCATGTTAGCATTGAGTAGATCTGAAGGAAATCTTTTTGGAACAATAACAAAGTTCTAAGATATTCACCGGACTCCAAGTGTGTTCCTAATAAGCTAGATGGTTGTGTTCTATCTGAAAATATATTACACTTGCATGTTACCCTCATATATGGTGGGAACACATGTTAAGAAATCAGGTTCCAGCAGCATGCCAATCAACAGTGTCAACATTCAGTAAAGTCTTATTGCAACTGACTTTATAGACGCAGTGGCTCGTCCGAGTTTCTTCCAAGCCTTGGGGTGCAGCATAGACAGATCCTGGGTGAAGAGAGTGGATATCTAGGCAGAAGTCTCTTCAGCCCCTTACAACAGGACAAACTATGGGTCACTTCTTTCCCCCAAGGCAAAAGGTAGGAGAGTTCACTCCTGGAAGCATTTTATGCTGAAGACTTTCACACTTCAGAATTATTAATTGCAGTTTTGCCCTGAAGAAGAAATGAGCAAAAATCCATGGAATGATTTATCTATTAAAAATATGGAAAAGCCAGAAGAAATGAGAGAGTAGAGTGTGTCAGGGGTTCACATGTGTGTGCCTCTCCAAGAAGTTCTCAACAAATCACAGCTCTAACATCAAAGATATCACACCCTATGTCACACCTTAGGCAAGTTACTGACCATCCATACGCATCGGTTTCCTCAACTGAATGTTGAGAATAATAAAGACAATAAAACCCATTTCATAATATCACAGAAAGTTAATTGTGTGACTTTAAACCAAAGAATCTCACTCTTGTGATTCGCCTTCCAATAGGGCAGCATACTTTTTATGTCCCTAATAGAGCCTGGAGGAGAGGGACACCGATGCTAAGAATTTCATTACTTTAAGGAAAGGCTATAATTTCAATGCTTTTGGAAATGCTTTAGGCCAGTAAAGTGTGAAGAAATAAAGGGATTACTTCTAGTTAAAGTTTCCTTCAGCTTAAGATTTAAAAATTTTTTTTAATTATAATGTCTATTACATGTATATATATTATTGGCAAAATTAAAGAAATGCTAGTTTTTTGATAATTTAATGTATTGTAAGAACATCTTTTATATTTTTAAAACTGCAATTACTGACTCTGGAATTATTATTGCTAAAACTATTCAAAATAAAATTTATAATTCTTTTTGGCCAAAAAAAAAAGAAAGAAACAAAGGGAGGTGATCTTGGTTTTAGAAAATCCCTAAAAGCATTTTTGGATTTACAAAACAGATCTTGGAAAAGCTTGGAGTAGAGAGTCAAAAGCTTAACATTGTTTAATACCAGCTACTTCATACTCCTGTGTTCCAGTATAAGATCAAAAACAAACTGATTTCAGAGTTACCCTATGAGGACACACAAGTTCCAAAAACAACATCACTGGCTGTTCCAGCAAGTCTCTTAGAAGATCTTTATTCCTAATGTCTGCCCTACCACCATCCAGTGACTAAGACTCCAGCCTTCAAAGCCAAATAAAAACCTTCCTTCAGTCTTATTCTCAGACACTCCTTCACACTGACACCACTGACACTCTAATTGCTCAGGGAGTTTCATATCGATCCATCTTTTCTGCAGGGGGCTGTAAGAAAGCTTTGACAAATCCTAGATGAGAAAAAAATACAGAGAGAGAGAGAGAGAGAGAGAGAGAGAGAGAGAGAGAGAGAGAGAGAGGAGAGAGAGAGAGAGAAGTGGCAGACTAGTAAAGGAGGAAGAGATCCAGGAAGAGACAGAGTCCATTAATGTGAGGAGTGGCAGTGGAGCCCCAGAAAAAAACTACCAGGCTTGGGAATAAGCAAAGGCATTTTCCCATCAGCAAGCTCATTGCATGGGTTTAATACACTGCTGGCTTGTAGCATCAACCTACTCTGCTTGCACTAACTCTTGGGGAAGTGCAGCTATGCAAAGGACTTCATGTTATTACTAACTTACTTTCTGGTGACTACAGTTAACAAAACTATGAAATACTTGAATTGCTAAGCGACTAGATCTTAAATGTCCTCGCCACACACAAAAATGGCAACTACCTGAGGTGATGGATGTATTAACTACTGTTATTATTTTGGTAATCATTTCACAACATATACATGTATCAAATCATTACATTACAACTTAAACATACACAATGTTATATGCCAATTATCCTATATCATAAAACCCTAGTATGCAAATAGACCGAACGGCAGAATAACCAGTCGCTATGATGTGCATTGACCATGAGAAGGCAGATTTTCAATGCAAGAGCTGCCCCCCAGTGCTCAGTAAATTCCCACAGGGGGAGTTGCCACTCAGTCCAGAAGCCGGGCTCACGGCTGGCAAGCACAGTGGTGGTGGCAGGAGCTTCTCCCACCTCCACAGCAGCGCTAAGGACCCCTCAGGGGATGTCTGGAGTAAGCCGGCAGTCGGACATCCCCCAAGGGGTCCTAGACTGTAAGAGGGTGCAGGCCGGGCTGAGGACCCCCCTCCTCAGTGCACAAATGTCGTGCACCAGGCCTCTAGTATATCTATAAAACTGGGCTAATAGCCACAGGGAATGAAGTTTTCCCCAGTTTTATATGAGACCCATTTATGATAAAAAATATCAACAAACTGTAAATAGAAGGGAGCCTTCTTATTCTGATACATAGTATCTGTGAACTATACCATGTCATGTGCTACTGAAATAGTCAACTCTTTCTCTTTAATTTGGAAAAAGACAAGGTACTGTTCTCCTGACTATACTTGTATTCATGGCCCTGGAGGAGCAATGGAAAGGGCCCTAACAATGTGTCTACACATTCATATTTTTCTGTAAAATTTTCAAAACAAAGATATTTTAACTACATTTGGTTAAGAATACTTTCTCATCTCAGTATAACTTCTCCATTATACTTCTTTGGTCAAGTTGTGGCTATATTTTTTTAATTTTCCTGATGGAACTTGAGTTGGTAAGACATTTAGTCTGGGTTAAGTGGGATATATGTGAAAGAAACCTAATTGGGGTTTCCTAAAGTTGAATAATTATAACATTATCTACAAAATTATTAAGAATGATTTCTGAGGCCCAAATAAATCTTTCTAAATTATTGAGGACTAGGGGCCTGGTGCACAAAAATTTGTGCACTCAGGGGGGTCCCTCAGCCCAGCCTGTGCCCTCTTGCAGTCTGGGACCCCTCGGGAGATGTCCACCTGCTAGCATGCCTGGCCAGCCTGGGTGAGGGGCTGATGGGTGTTTGCAGGCTGGCCAAGCCCCCCAGTGGGAACTCTCACCCCATGGGGGTATGGCCAGCCTGGGTGACGGGCTGTGAGCTGTTTTCAGGCTGCCCACAGTCCCTTCAGGGTTCAGGTCCCTACTGGGGTGCCTGGCCAGCCTGGGTGAGGGTCTGTGGGCCATTTTCAGGCTTCTCACAGCTCCCATTGACTCAACATCCCAGCGAGGCTGGCTGGAATCAGACTTCTGGGGTTTATCTTCTATAATTGAAACTTTGTTGCCTTGAGCAGAGGCCTAGTCAGGCAATGAAGCCTCCTGTTTGCTTCAGCTCTGTGGCTTCTATAATTGAATCATTGTTGCCTTGAGTAGAGCCTGGGCCAGCCTAGGCAGGTAGTTTCAACTCCATTGCTGGTGCAACGGAAGCCTCCTGTTTGCTCCAGCTCCGTGGCTGCTGGCCACCATCTTGGCTGGGTTAATTTGCATATAGCCGCTCTGATTGGCTGGTGGGCATGGCTTAGGTGTCTTGGAGTGATGGTTAATTTGCCTATTACTCTTTTATTAGATTAGATTTTTTAAAAGAATTGTCGCACCAGGCTGTAAAAAAACAAACAAACATATATCCTTTTCTCTATTAAAATGATATTATAAAATAATGGCTATATAAAGATGCTTTCAGAGTGCATGCAGTTAAAAGTATAAGAAAACTATTATAGAGGTGTGTTATTCAATTAACTAATACATATTATGTTATATTTTTGATTTTATAATGTTTGAGGCATGAGTAAGTTTTTGGCTTTATTGTAATATAATTTTTATTCAAGGTGAAATAGTTCCTCTTATGTTGAATTTAGCAGTCATATTTTTGCATCCTTTATCTTTTTTTAAGTATATTTTTATTGCTTTCAGAGAGGAAGGGAGCAGGAGAGAAAGATGAAAACATCAATGATGAGAAAGAATCATTGATTGGCTGCCTCCTGCAGGCCCCCTATGAAAATATAGCCCACAACCCTGACTGTAATCAAACCAGGGACCCTTCAGTCTGCAGGCTGACACTCTATCCACTGAGCCAAACCAACTAGGGCGCACTTTTTATCTTATAAAGGCAACCCAAAGAGCATGAGCTTCAAGCTCCATAAGCCTAGGGTTACCCCTATCTAGCATATAAAAATCTCAGTAAAGTTTGGCTAAGCATTTTTAATGGATAAATTAACTGTTAATGTTGCTTTACATACAGAAGATTTATGTAGAAGACAATACCTACTGAAACAATAGGTATGGCTTTTGCTTCTTCCAAAATCAGAACTTCACAAAGTAATTCTGCTGTGAAAAATTATTTAAGATGTAAGTCAAAGATGATGTAACCACATTAAAAGCTCTGAAGGAAAAAAAATAGAGAAAATATCCAAATGTTTTCCGCTTCCGTGGGTGGCAGGGGTAAGATTGGAGTGTTCAGATTTTCCTTCACAGGCCATTAACCAACAGTTAACTTTTATTTTTTAAAAAAGTAATGCAATATGTATGAAAATGACAAAAAATTTCATGATCTAGTGAGCCCTGAATGATTGTTTGAAAAATTTATTAAATAAAGAAATGGAAGAGTATAAAAGAAGATTTTATGTTGATTTAATAGTTCTACAACATTATTTATTCTTTTCCTACTTTTTGGTAAAGATACCTCTGATAACTTTCTCAGCTCTGAAATAGACTTTCTCCCCAAGAATGCTCACCCAGATCAGATGACATACACTTCCACTTCTTGCCACTAAGCCCTCTCTGAACTAGCTGCGGGTACATATTCCAATCAATATTATTGTGTTTGCCTTATTGTTGATTGTAAGATCTTGTTATTTTCCATTTTGAAAAGAAATATAAAATGGTCATTATTACCTGGCTGGTGTTGCTCAGTGGTTGAGCATCGACCTGAGAACCAGGAAATCAGGGTTCAATTCCTGGTCAGGGCACATGGCCAGGTTGTGGACTTAATCCCCAGTAGGGGGTGTGCAGGAGGCAGCCAATCAATGACTGTCTCTCATCAACGATGTTTCTATCTCTCTCTCCCCCTACCTTCTTCTCTTAAATCAATAAAAATATAATTAAAATAATCCTATATAATAAAAAGGTAATATGCAAATTGTCCCCTCAACCAAGTTCTACCAGGGGGCGGGGCAGGCCCGCCAACTGCCCAGTGATCCTCCCCCTGGCCAACCCCACTCCCAAAGGGTCCCCCTCAACCTCAATCAGGGGTGGGGCCAGCCAGCCAACCTCCCATATCCCCTCACCCCGACCAGCCTGGCACAATTGGCGCAAGCCAGCCAGACTCCATCCATGCACAAATTCGTGCGCCAGGCCTCTAGTAATAAATAAAATAAAATGGTCATTACATAAAGGAGCAGAGTCTTAGTCTAGAATTCCTCCACAGTCCTGGTAAGGTAAGGAAATCATAGGAAAGAGCTCATAATTGGAGTTATTATCCAGGCCAGGCTTGACCAAAGGGATCCTAGACTTTGCTATAGTACGTCCATAAGTCAAGTTATAGGAATCACTATACAAAAATGGTTCAGGGACTCTGTACAAAAATAAGTCATACATAATAGAAGCTTCAGTCCACTGGGAGAGACTAATTGGATTCAATGAATTCAGCTAGTCCAAGACCAGATAGAGACTTTATTTCATCAAATGTCAATTCAAGGCTCAGAGAAATAACCCATCTACTCTGATAACTGCTTTTTTTTTCTGAATATATTTCAGGGCCTCAGACCCATGCCTGTATCTCCAGATCATTGGAAGTAATTAATAAATGCTGGTTAAACAAATGATAGCCGATGACTTGTTTTCCTTATAAAAACCTTAATCAAAGAATTGCATTAACATGTTTCTGAGAAATTGAGAATAACAAATCTCAAAGTCTCTGGTCTAATATTCACATTGTGATAGGTATACAGTGGGTGTTCCAGAGTCTAAGAAACGTTTTTAGCTTTATAAGATCTAACTGATATGCAAAACACTACATATAATTAGTGTATACAATCGGTGAGTTTACACTCAGGTTACCATCAACACAGACCAGGTAATAAACATATCCATCACCTCCAAAAGTTTTCTTATATCTCTTTGTTGGTTTTTTTGTTTGTCTTTTGTGATAAAAACACTTAAAATGTGATATATGCCTAGCCGGCATGGCTCAGTAGTTGAGCACTGACCTATGAACCAGGAGGTCAGGGTTCAATTCCTGATCAGGGCACACGCTCAGGTTGCGGGGTCCTGCAGCAGGCAGCGATCAATAACTCTCTCATCATTGATATTTCTACCTCTCTCCTTCTTCCTTCCTTTCTGAAACCAATAAAAATACATTTAAAAAAATATGTGACCTACCCTCTTTAGCAAATTTTAAATGATATAACATGATATTGTTAACTATAAGCATTATGTTGTACAGCAGATATGTGGAGTGTATTCATCTTGTGTAACTGCAACTTTATACACTTTGAACAACTCTCATATCTGCCTACTCTATCCTTGCTAATGACTGTTCTATTACCTACTTCTAAACCTTTACTCATAGAGGAATCACGCAGTATTTGTTCTGTGAATGACTTAATTTACTTAGCATAATGCCTTCCAGGTCTATCAATAGATGAATGGATAAAGAATATGTGGTACATACATACAGTGAAGTATTATTCAGCCTTTAAATGGAAAGAAATTCTACTATTTGTCATAACATGAATGGACTTGTAAGAACATAAAAATTAAATGTATTTAAAAAACCCTGAATAACATAAACCTATTCACGTTTTAAATATCAAGTAAACAGAGTCTTAAAGTTAAAATAAATTCAAGAAGCATGGTTTTAGTTCTAAACAATCAGAAATAAAACTAGTTTTACATATGCTTATAGAGAATGTTTTGATATAACTGGATCTTTCCCTCTCTTTTTCTCATTCTTGCTCTCACTCTCTCCCTCATCTTTCTTTTCTATAGCATTGTCTGATATTAGTATCCTATTGGCAGAATTAACTTATTGTCAAAATTTCTATTGAAAATTAAGAGTAAATAAAATAAGGAGGTTAACATATTAGGAATTCTAATTGGATGAAGAAAATAAGAATACGAATCTTACCTAAGAAACCTTAAGGTAGAATTTTCCTATAATGGATGAATAATAGAAACAAACCTAATGAATATTAGAGATAATACTATGTCCCACTATCAATTCTCACTAACAGTTATGACTGTTGGAGAATTTAAAATTTGGTCAAAACTTGTTAAATGCAATTTAAATTTAGTGTTTTAAGGAAAGCAACATGCAAAACAAAAAATATAAAGCAACCTCTTTAAAAATATATTTCATAAATATTATGAAAGCTCTAAGTGAGAAACTTTCATTCAATATGTAAAACTTTATTTGAAGCATTATATTTAATCTCTCACTATTTTAATGACTAAGTGAAAAGAAGAGTTTATGAGAAGTCATACACACATGGACTTTTTAAAAAATATATATTTTATTGATTTTTTACAGAAAGGAAGGGAGAGGGATAGAGAGTTAGAAACATCAATGAGATAGAAGCATCAATCAGCTGCCTCCTGCACACCCCCCTCTGGGGATGTGCCTGTAACCAAGGTACATGCCCTTGCCCGGAATCGAACCTGGGATCCTTCAGTCCCCAGGCTGATGCTCTATCCACTGAGCCAAACCGGCCAGGGCCACATGGACTTTTTTAAAATGTCATTTAAGGAATGTATCTAGTTTGAAATATAGTTTCTACTTTGACACGATGGAAATGTAATGGACTCAAGTACTTCTTTACAACCTACAGGTAAAGTTTGTATGTTTAATGACTTTTATCCTTCAATTAATTAGCAAGCTTTAATTTCATTCAAGTTTGAGAGACATAATCATTTCCATAAAAAAAGACAATCATCTCTAAACTAAGAGCTTTGGGATTGGGGTTGACCATTCAAAAGCTTAGAGATATCCATTAGGATTCATATGTAAAACCTAAATCAAAAAGGATTTTTCTAGGCTTGAATTGAGACTTTTTCATGAAAAGAATTTAAAAGTTAAAGGAATTTATGCCTAAAATAATTCTCTGAAATAAAGTTTGGAAACCAGATTTAGCTGCTAGGTAAAAAGGAAAATATGTTTTCCATTGCCAAATGAAATAGAAATGGTTATTTTTTTTTTAAAGCTAATGTTTGAAAATTTTCTTTCCTAATTAAACATTTGAATATTCCCCAAACCAAACCTCCAAATCTTGAATGGATTATAGATATAAAATTTGCATTTATTAGTTCATATTTAGCATCGTTCCTAGAGATAGTCTGATTTTTAACTCTAAAGAATATTTTACTTCAGCACATCTTTAGTTCTGCAAATTCTGCAGCTCTTCTTTGAAATATGTTCCTGACGTCCTGAGATACATGAATAAACTTTCTCTTAAAAAGTGTGCATCTCACACAGACAGTGTGACTCAGTGGTTGATACCCATGAACCCAAAGGTCGTGGTTCCATTCCTGGTCAGGGCACATGCCTGGTTACAGGCTAGATCTCCAGTAGGGGGCATGTCGGAGGCAGCCAATCTAGGATTCTCTTTCATTATTAATGTTTCTTCCTCTTTTTGAAATCAATAAAAAACTTTAAAAGATTTTACATCTTTGATCAATATGAATATTGGAGCCATATATTTTTCTATTGTTTATATTCACCCAACAATACCGGATGATGTCTGATTGTAAAGATGAAGTATAATCATCTACTTTTGATTGAAATAACTCCTGTACTCTTATATTTAATACAATGATCTGCAGAAGTGCTAAAAATTTAATTTAATAAAGATGATTTTATGTTCTGAAATGGGAAGACCATAAATGCAGGGTTGGTTTGTTTAAACCTAGTACTTGACATGCTATAGAGGCTACATTGTTTGTTAGATTTTTACAAGCTTTTTTAAAACGGAATCTCCCTAAAATGTTTTTCTTAAAAAAATACAGTAGTGAGGGGGTGAGAAATATAAGTCATTGGCTACGAGATATAAAATTTGAAGAATGTTTCTGTTTTTAAGGAGATACTTGTTTAGAGAAAACGGGGATGAGAATATAAATAGCCACATGAGAATGTCCCTCCTACTCTAAGGGAAAATGTACATAGTCACCAAAATCATAATTTTGGGGGTCCTATCAGAGACCAGAGGTCACAAACCAATCAAGATAATTGAATTCCAAAACATGACAAATACCTCGAGAAAAAGGAAGAGAAGTCAATCATAAAAGTAAGAAAAAAAATACAAAAGGTTAAGCATTTCTTAAAGGCTGAGTGTTGGCACACATGGGAATGTATAATCCCCTTGAGCCTAAGACCCAAGAGAGTCCACACCCACTGCCACTGGTTCGTGCAGCTCCACAGGAGCCTGGGAGGAAGGTGGGGCAAGGCAGAACTGGAGAGAGTTGGCAGTGTAGGTGGGCAAGACTGGCCAAGGTTGGAGAGTGGCGTAGGTGGACCAAGAGAAGCCCATTCAAACTGGCCCTGTGAGTTCCAAGGGGAGGTCAGAGGCCACTCAATCTGCAGGCTTGAAAGCCTCCTGGAGGGCTGATGCTTCTTGGAAAAAAGGGAAAGTCACCTGCTCTTGGAGGAAGAGTAAGAAAGCAGCCCACTGCCCACCTAACAATGCTTGAAGAGAAGCAGCCTCTGCCACTGGGGGAAGGACAAGAAAAGCTCCTGCCCACAACCTACAGCACACGTTGACTGCTCTGTGGAAGGAAAGGGCAGAAAACCTTCCCCCACCCCATCAGCTGGCGATGACACAGGGTAAGACATCCTGCAGGCACAGGAAATACACATGTGCACCAGATCTTGGGTCTTACGTCAAAGAACAACTAATAGCTGACTGTCACTGCGGGTAGGAAGATGGCACAGACCCCTGGGTGGCACAGGTGGTGGATGAGCCTACTGAGAGGTGAAGGGGTAGCAGGGACATTTAGAACCCCTTCATGTTGGCCCTCACATTGAGGACAATGTGGCTTCAGCTCACCATTAGAGGAATTCGGGTCTCCTGGGTCACCTATGGAACTAAATCAATCAACTCAGACCCAGCTCAACATCAGAAGGGACTGAAAAAAAAAGATTAAAATCTGCCTTTGAAAAATACCCTTAAGAAAATAAACGAGGGGAAGAATTTGCTCAACACATAACTGATAAAGAACTTGTTTCCAGAGTATATAAAGAACTATTAGAGTACAACAATAAAAAAAGATGCCCCGATAAAAACTGGACCATGGATTTGGGCACTGCACAAAAACAAACAAACAACAACTCAAGTGGCCAATAAGCACACGGACCGTCAGCAGGGGAACTGCAGTTCTCTCTCACTGCACCCACCACAATGGCTACAGCTGTGCGGATGTGAAACTGCTGGGACTCTCAGATGTCGCAAGTGAAAATGCAAAATAGTAAAGCTTATTTTTGAAAAGTTTGTCAGTTTCTTTAAAATGTTAAATATATACCTAATATGTAAGCTGACCACTACATTCCTAGGTATTTTAAGCATGAAAGCTTAAAACATATTCACAAAAAATGTATGCAAGTATACCAACTTTTTCCATAGTAGCCAAAACATGAACTAAACCAAATGTCTATAGACTGGTAAATGGATAAACAAATTGTGGTATATTCCTACAGTAAAATACTACTGAACAATTAACAAACAGGGACTACTAATATATGCAGCTATGAAGGAATATTGAGAGCATTATGCAAAGTGAAAGAAGTGAGACACAAAAAGATTACATACTATTTTATTCCAAGGATGAGAAATTCTAGAAAAGGTAAACTATGGGGACAGAAAGATCCATGGTTTTAGAGACTGAGGCTGGGGAAGAAACCACATAAAGGGACACAGCAGAATTCACTGAAATGATGGAACTATCCCATGTCTTAATTGTAGTAGTATTTTCCACGACTGCTTACATTTGTCAAAACATGCTGGACTGAACGTTGGTAAATTTAATTGAATGTAAATTATAGTTTTGCTGGTCTGGAAACTATGCTTTGAGAACTACTGCCTTGCCACATTACAATAAGATCATTGGACAATTTCATTTCCATTTTCATCACGTCCATTTATCATTGGACATTGGAAACTTTCCAAGATCTTAAACTGTATTAACTGTTTTTAAGCATGATGCTGCCTAATAATGAACTATTTCACATATTATTCCAACAAGTGTATATATATGTTTAATCCTCACCTGAGGATATTTTTCCCATCTATTTCTAGAGAGAGTGGGAAGACGGGAGAAGAGGGAAAGAGAAACATCAATGTAAGAGAAACACATTGATTGGTTGCCTCCCATTTGAATCCTGACCAGGGTCAGGGATCAAACCTGCAACCCAAGGTACATGCCCTTGACCGAGAACCCGTTAGTCTGTAGGCTGATGCTCTAAAGACTGAGCAAAATTGGCTAGGGCCAAGTGTATTTTAAGCAACTACTGGCATATCCATATACATCATTAAGCCCAAGCACAAAGGCAAATAGAAAAAAAAAACACTTTTTAAAGATATATTTTCATTGATTTTAGACAATGAGAGGAAGAGAGAGGGAGAGAGAAAGAGAAACATAAAAGTGAGAGAGAAATATTGATCAGTTGACTCACGCACCTACCCTGATGGGCGATCAAACCGGCAATCTGGGTATGTACCCTGTCTGGGAATTGAACTTGTCACCTTTTGGTGCATGGGACAGTGTTCCAATCAACTGAGCCACACCAGCCAGGGTAGAACCACTTTTTCAAAAATCATTTTCAGTCTAGTCATATATACTTGAAACAACAATATTACTATAAAATTGACAATTAAGAGGAGACCTAAAAAATAACATCCAAGGTAGAAATGAGAAGATCGACAAATAAGTCGATCAGTGGGCAAATAAGGCAGTTGCTAAAAATAATCAAGCTTCACCATAAAGAAATTACATAGTTCAGTAATTATTTCCAAAGATGGTATGTGCTGCTTTTTTGTTAATAGTTGAACTATCTTGAGTCATTAAGAAGTCAGTGTAATCATCACATGTTTTTCAGTCTTCCTCTACAACTTTTTAAAAATAGTTTAGAATGGGTTTGTTAAGGTGAAGAACAGGGAATGAGATTAAGCTAGCCAGGTCTGGTATGTAAGACACTGAAAATAGGCCACACAACAATATTCTAGGTTAAATGACTCAGTTAAAGCACCATGTGGGTTACAGAGCCATGGTAAAGTTGGGAGTGGGAGTGGGGTTCTTGAGATATCTTGACAAAAAGAATTTTCTAAGACTCACAGGAGAACGAGATGTAACAGGAAGATTTATTCCCATGAAATTATAACCCTCGGTTTTAAAAGCCCCATTTCCCTTAAACCAGTCCTAGAAAATGTGTAGTCGGGCCTTAAATATAGCTAAAAGCAAAGACAGCACCCAGAGTTTCCATTCCATGATGGAGCTGGGTCGGATGTAGCATCAGGCTAGTTAAAGCGCCCATTGGGTGGGGTCCACAGGCAAATGTAAGGGAGTATTCCCCCTGCACCAAGAGAGTCAGGAGCACAAGAGGGCCAAGAGGGGAGGGAGGGGACTCCCTTTGCTCAGGAGTGTAAATATTAAGTCCTCCTGTGCTTGTTGCTGTGCCTCCATGCCTCCTCTGGCCAATGCCTCCAGGTGTGATTGACAGGCAAGCACTTTCCCAGGTCATTCAAACCTTATTGGGCATGTCCTGTCCCTTCTCCAGGCTCTGTGGGAACCAGACATTGAGAGTGTTAAACTGAAGCTTCCTGGCAAAGTTGTACAAATGTTGTGCCTATATTATCTGGCCTTCCCTTTATTCCTTTCCTGTTGATTAATAACCTAGTTATTACAATAGTATCACATCCACTATTAGAATGTGTGTGTGTGTGTGTGAGTGTGTGTACACATGATGGAAATTACAAAAGGGAAAAAACTAGGGATGTGACAATCAAATAGAATGGAAAGCCCAGATCTAACATATTTGTTCAGGAATCCACACATGCTTCACCTGACAGGAACATAAAATATGGTTAAGAGGTAAGTTATGAATTTAGACTAAGAGATACCACATGTTGAAGAGGCATACATGCCCTAAAAGAGCTTTGGCATTTATTGAGGGCCTAGGCAGGACAATGGGGAGGCTCTATGGCAAGGGGTGGGTGACAATGCTTCAATTGCCTGCAGTGTTGACAATGGACTAAATAAGGGGAAAGACTAAAAACAGAATCAGGAAATGGTTTTATAATGGTTTATGGAAGAAAGTTGGTCTCCTAATCTGAAAGGCATTGATGGAATGAAAACAGTGGAAAGACTTGAAAGGTAGGAGGGAAAAGAAATAGACTTTGATGGTTGGCTAGATGTAGGAACTGAAGGTCAAGGAAGGCCAATGGTAATCTTAACTTTGGATTTTGGTAATTGGATTAATGCTGCTGCCACTGACAGAGATGAACCAGAAGGAGAAGTTCATGAAATTTCTTGATGAAAATGTTCAATACAGAGTTGGATATGCAAATCTTGATACTAAGGAGAATGAATTATGTAAGCAATTTATAAAAGAAAATGGAAACAATTAGGATAGATGAAAACAATTTAGGGATAATGTAGAAAACACAATGAAAATTATATTGTCATTTACAATTACACTAAATAAAAAGAATCTATGAAGGAGGTTATGAAGAAATAATCAGTTTGTTAATTTTTAAAAAGGAGTAAAAACTGTAAGAACTGGCACCTTGCTTCTCCTATGTCCAATTTGAGAAGCAAATAAAATTTCTGATAACAATTATTTGGAAAAATAAATTACTACTATACAATCACTACTATGTTACTTAAGTGATTATTTAATTTATATACCCTCGTCTCCCACCATTACTTTTTTGACTCTTTCAAGTTTTTCTTTTTTTGCCAGAACCTTAATAAACCAGTTGCATCTCAAGGTTCACTCCTAATTCACTATTTGTTTTTCCTCAGACCCATTTCCTAGATTATCTCTTCAACTCTCAAGTTGTTAACTGCCACTCATATTCTTAGAAGTTTGGCATCTTTCCAGTTCTGATGTATTTTCTGAGGTTCAGAGGCACATCTCTGGAGCTACCTAGAGAATATAGTCAAGGGTATGTCTGTCCAAATCCAAATTTAATTTGTCCTCCTCCCAAATTCTTTTATATAGAGTTGGAATCATACACTGTACAAGCTTTCTAGATTGGCTTCTTTCACTTAGCAATGTGAATTTAAGAAAACTCCATGTCTTCTCATGGCTCAGTAGCTCATTTCTTATCAGCACTGAATAATATTATATTGTCCAGATATATCGTAGTTCATTTACCTACTGAATGACATGTTTACTGTTTTCAAGTACTGGGAATTTTGAATAAAGATGTTATAAACATCTGTGCAGGTTTTTCTGTGGATGTAAGTTATCAACTCCTTAATTGATAGTTCTAAGAAGCATAATTGCTAGTATGACTGGTAATAGTATATTAGTTTTATAAGAAACTGCCAAACTGTCTTCCAAATTGTCTATACCATTTTCATCCAGCAGCAATGAATGTTAGTTCCTGTTGCTCCATATCCTTGTCAGCATTTGGTGCTGTCAGTGTTCTGGATTTAGGCCATTATAATCGTGTGGCGGTATCTCCCTATTATTTTAATTTGCAGTTCCATGATTTCCTATGGTGTGGAGCATCTTTTAGATCCTTATTGCATGAAGATACATGCAAGAATAGGCCTTCCTTCCCCTGGCTGCCGGCACTGGCTTCCCTCCAGCACCTTAGACCAGGGCCTTTGCTCTGGCCGCCGCCTCCCGCCTTCACTCCAGGCTGGAGCTGCCTCCCAGCCACTCCAGCCCACTCCATGGCTGCCACCAAGAGACTGGCCCTTGGAAGCTGGTTGGGGCTTGTGAGAGGCTTGGCTTCCTTCATCACTGGGCAATGAAGGAAGCTAAGCATCCCACCCAAAGGAAGTCACATGTCTTGCCCACTCCAGCTGGCTCTGAGGCTCTGGCCAGCACCACCATCTCTGTAGCTATGGGTGCCACCATCTATGTCACAGAGTGACAGTTAATTTGCATATTGCCCTTTTATTAGTATAGATATGCCTTCTGTATATATTCTTTGAGTAACTGTTCAAATATTTATTAAGTTGTTCATTTTCTTACTGTTAAGTTTAAAGAATTCTTTGTGTATTTTGGATCATAGACTTTTATCAGATGTATATTTTGCAAAATAATTTCTCCCTATCTTCTTTTGACACTGTCTTATGCAAAGCAGAAGTTTTTAATTTTAATGAAGTCTAGCTTAATTCTTTCTGTCATGGGTTGTACCTTTGATACTGTATCTAAAATGTAATCATCATATCCAAGGTTACCTAGATTTTCTCTTATATTGTCTTCTCAAAGTTTTATAATTTTGCATTTTCACATAAGTCTATAATCCATTTTGAGTTAATTTTTGTGAAGAATATAAGATCTGTGGCCAGATTCCTTGTATCTCTTTTTGACCTACCTTCTCTCCATCCTGATTACAATGTTCTTATTGTCTCATCAGCAATTAGGTGAACTGTTGCATCATCCACTTAATTTTCCCCTCTTTAAATTCATCTTCCACCCAGTGACCAGGATAAGCTATCTAACAAGCAAAGTAAATCATATGACTGTTTAAGGCCCCCTTTGGCTCCCATTTCTAAAAACATATTTTAGAAACATCTTTAGCACCTCATACAAAGTCTTCTGTACTCTTTCTGCCTCTCTAGTTTCAGCAATCATGACTCCCTTGCATGACATCTGTAATTCACATCTCTTTGCATTCATGAATGTTATTCCTTTTGTTTATGATTCCCTTCTGACTTTTTTTCTGACTAAGACTAGAATCCTTTAAACTTCAAATCAACCATCCTATTCCCTGTACCCACAGTTTATTTTAAGGTCTGAACTCCTTGAAGCTTCTATAATGCTCTATACACTCCTTGATATTAATACTTCACAGACTTTATTGTGTTTATATGTCTATCTCACCTAATAGATTATCATCTCCTCAAAGATAAAGATAATATAAAAAAAATGTTTGTAGCTCTCATGCAGTTCCTGGGTAAATCTTTCCAGCATTTGCGTTGAACTGAATTGAATAAGGTAAATAATAATACTGATGCAGTACTACTATCACCATATCGCCTACACCATTCCACATTGTCTCTTGGTCAGATTTTTCACCTTTTCTTCTTTTAACAAACTTTTGAGAACAGAAGAAGAGATTAAAGAAGGGTGTGAATTAAATTCAACCTTAGTGGTACCTTCTGCTCTGGGCTTTATTTTCCCTTTTCTTTCGTTTTTGTGTTTTTTGTTTCATTCTCTTTTTTATTGATATATAATTGATGTAGAACATTATATTAGTTTCAGATGAACACCATATTTCCTGTTAAAGCCTGCTGTTACACGGTTGCTTTCTTATGCCTGTAATTGAAATGAATGATGAAACCTGGCATTTGTGCTAAGAACTTGGAATGAGAAGGTCGGTTTACTGTTCCTGGCTTGAAGTCAAACTTGCTGAATGCCCTTGAGCAATTTCATTAACTTCTCCCCTTGATTGCATTTCCTGTACCGTAAGAGATGCCTATGATTACTTCATGTATGACTCACGGGAATCTTTATTTGAAAGGCAGTACTGAAATGTCCTTATTCACATGTCTTTGAGAGTAAGGGACGTGAACGTCATCAAAAGCGAAGGCGCCTTCCCAAGAGGTTAAAATGAAGAAGCAGAGGAAACCTGAAATCAAGTTAGGTAATGGATTGTAAAGGCTTTTCTGCTTTTTAATACTACCACTGAGTTTAATATCCTTAAAGCAATGTAGATCAGTTAAAAACAAGAAGACTTTATTTTCCAGTGAATTAAAGCAGGGCAACCTGTGTGGCCACCCTACAAGCTCACAGAATATGTTTTTGTACAGCACCATGTATCCTGCTTTTATGTTTATTCAGTCATGTACAGTAAACCTGCTTAAAAATGATTTTCCCTAAAAATGACAAGTTGTTGAAATTCATTCCTCCTTAATTACACACTTTCAACTACACAGACAGTTGAATACATAAAACCTATTTTGACAAGATATAGAGAAAGAACAGGACAAAATGATAAGGATTTTGAATTTAGAAGATATTATTAAAAGTTATTTTACTGTCCTGACCGGTTTGGGTCACTGGATAGAGTGTCGGCCTGCAGACTAAAGGATCCCAGGTTTGATTCCGGTCCAGGCATGTACCTTGGTTGTGGGCACATCCTCAGTAGGGAGTGTGCAGGAGGCAGCTGATTGATTTTTCTCTCATCGATGTTTCTAACTCTCTATCCCTCTCCCTTCCTCTCTGTAAAAATCAATAAAATACATTTTTAAAAAAGTTATTTCACTGACATGAATGGTAAAATCTAAGCAAGTACTCCAAATGACTTTTTTTTCTGACAATTTTTTTGATTGATTAGGTTATTACATACTAGAGGCCTGATGCACAAGATTCGTGCACTTGGGGGGGGTAGGGGTCCATCAGCCTGGTCTGTACCCTCGGGAGATGTCCGACTGACACCTTAGACCCCCTCCCCTGAGGAGTGAGCGGGCCTAAACTGTCAGTCGGACATCCTTAGCACTGCCACAGAGGCAGGAGAGGCCCCTGCCACCACCACTGCCCTTGCCAGCCATGAGCCTGGTTTCTGGCTGAGCAGTACTCCCCATGTGGGAGTGCACTGACCACCAAGGGCAGCTCCTGCACTGAGCTGGACCAATCCTTCTGCCATTCAGTCGATTTGCATGTTAGACTTTTATTATATAGGATGTGTCCTTATCCCCTATCGCCCACCCCCACACTCCCCCTGCTCATGCCCTCATTCCCCTAGTGTCTGTGTCCACTGGTTATGCTTATATGCATGCATACAAGTCCTTTGGTTGATCTCTCCCTCTCACCACCACCCTTCCCTACATTCTGTCTAAGGTTTGACCATCTGACCGAAGATTCTCTGTCTCTGGATTTATTTTTGTTCATCAGTTTATGTTGTTCATTATATTCGACAAATGAGTGAGATCATGTGATATTTATCTTTCTCTGACTGGCTTATTTTGCTTAGTATAAGGCTCTCCAGCTCCATCTATGCTGTTGCAAATGGTAGGAGTTCCTTTCTTTTAACAGCAGCATAGTATTCCATTGTGTAGATGTGCCACAGATTTTTAATCCACTCATCTGCTGATGGGCACTTATGCTGATTTCAAATCTTAGCTATGGTAAATTGTGCTGCTATGAACATAGGGGTGCATATATATCCTTTCTGATTGGTGTTTCTGGTTTCTTGGGATATATTCCTAGAAGTGGGATCACTGGGTCAAATGGAAGTTCCACTTTTAGTTTTTGAGGAAACTCCATACTGTTATCCACAGTGACTGCACCAGTCTGCATTCCCACAAGCAATGTACAAGGGTTCTTTTTTCTCCACATCCTCACCAGCACTCGTCATTTGTTGATGATAGCCATTTTGACAGGTGTGAGATGGTACCACATCGTCATTTTGATTTGCATCTCTCAGATGATTAGTGACTTTGAGCATGTTTTCATATGTCTCTTGGCCTTCTGTATGTCTTCTTTCAAAAAGTGTCTATTTAGAGCAGTTGCCCATTTTTTTATTGGGTTATCTTCCTTTTGTTAAGTTCTATGGGTTCCCTGTAAATGTTGGAGATTAAACCCTTATCAGAGATAACATTGGCAAATATGTTCTCCTACACAGGGGGCTTTGTTGTTTTGTTGATGGTTTCTTTTTCTGTGCAGAGCTTTTTTTTTTTTTTTAAAGAGATGATTTATTTACATTTATACATTGATATTATTGCTAAGTTTGTTCATGAAGTATCATTAAAACAAAGGTAAGCCATGGCCAAATGGCTCAGTTGATTGGAGAGATGACCATACACCAAAAGCTTGTGGGTTCGATTCCTGGTCAGGGCACACAGCTAGGTTTTAGGTTTCACCCCTGGTTGGGGTGCATATGGGAGACAACTGATCCATGACTCTCTCTTATCTCTCTCTCTCTCTCTCTCTCTCTCTCTCTCTCTCTCTCTCTCTCTCTCTTCCTATCTCTCTCTTTAAAAATCAATAAAAACATATCCTGGGTGAGGATTAAAAAATATATTTTTTCTTTATTGGTCAAGGTATTACAAATGTGTCCTCATATCCCAATAACCCCCAACCCTCCCCGCCCCAATCATGCTCTCTTTTTATTTGGATATAGTCCTATTTGTTTATTTTCTCCTTAGTTTCCATTGTCCTCGGACCTGTATCAGTGAAGATATTGCTTTGGCATATGTCTGAGATTTTGCTACGTGTGGATTCCTCTAAGATGTTTATTGTTTCCCATCTTAAATTTAAGTCCTTTATCCATTTTGAGTTTATTTTTGTGTATGGTGTAAGTTGGTGATCTAGTTTCATTTTCTTGCATGTATCTGTCCAATTTTCCCAACATCATTTATTGAAGAGACTATCTTGACTCCATTGTATGGTCTTCCCTCCTTTGACAAATATTAATTGAGCATAGTGATTTGGGTCAATTTATGGGTTTTTCTATTCTATTCCATTGGTCTATATGTTCTTGTGCCAGTACCAGGTAGTTTTGAGAACAGTGGCTTTGTAACATAGCTTGATACCTGGTGTTGTTCTTCTTTCTCAGGATTACTGCAGATATTCAGCATCTTTTTAAAAAATTATAGATGCATTTTTGAGAGTTTGTTCTAGGTTTGTGAAATATGTCATTTGTATTTTAATGGGGAGTGAATTCAATTATAGATTGCTTTGGGTAGTATGAACATTTTAATGATGTTGATTCCACCAATCCATGAACATGGTATGTTCTTCCATCCATTTATCTTCCTCTATCTCTTTTTTCAGTGTCCTGTAGTTTTCTGAGTATAGATCTTTTACCTCCTTAGGTAAGTTTATTTCTAGGTATCTTAATTTTTTTGGTGCAATGGTAAATGGGATTTTTCAATCTCTCTTTCTGTAACTTCACTATTGGTATACAAAAATGCCATAGATTTCTTGCTGTTAATTTTATATCCTACTACATTGCTGAATTCATTTATTATGTCTAATAGTTTTTTGATGGAATCTTTAGGGTTTTCTATGTACAGCATCATGTCTTCTGTGAATAATGACAGTTTTACATCTTCTTTTCCAATGTGGATACTTTTTTTCCTGCTTGTCTAATTGCTATGGCTAGCACTTCCAGTACTATGTTGAACAGGAGTGGTGAAAGTGGGCATCACTGTCTTATTCCTGTTCTTAGGTGAAATGGTTTTAGTTTTTGCCCATTGAGTATGATGTTGGCTGTAGGTTCCACTTGACTTCTTACATAAATGCTACAAAGTCTTTGAAGGGTTTTTCTTTTTCATTGTCATCAAAGGAGATAATAAGAGTTATCAGGAAAAGCTTTAATTTGTCAGAAATACAAAGATTATCATAGCCTAAATCATGGGTTTTCCTATACTCTGAATTAGGTACAAATTCAGGATACTCTTTAACTTTAGATAAAAGTAATATAAGAGAGAAATATTTGCATATTGCTTATAAATAATCCTGCAGGTTAAGAACAGCTATTCATCACCAGTAGCCTCTTTTTTATATTGTTACAAAAATAAAAGAGGGTTTTAAGATAGAAAAGACTTTCCTAATTTAGTTACAAAGTTAAATATATGTCCTTTATTTATACAAATGTCCAGGCTCTTATCAAAACATTTATTGCCCCTGTGCCTTCTATGAATTGTTGCCTGAGTCAGCTTTGTAAAACCATAAATGATAAAGTCCATAGCATAACGAAATAACTGGATGGCTATACATTGTTTTTTAAAAAAAAACAACACCACTATACATTTATTCTAATAATTGAATCTTTCATAATTTGCTCTTAATCCAACATACTTGACATCCTTTTTAAAAAAATCTTACAATGAAGTTCTTTTCTCTACTAGTGAACATTTTCACCCATGTGATATTATCTCAAGGTCCGGATCAGAGCCCATATTTCAATCTCTTAGGTCTTTCTTTTCTCTCATAGTGCATTGGTTAGTCCCTATGATAGTACTTATCTCACCTCATTTTTGTGAGAACTGTTCATAAACTATATGAGTATAATACTCACAATACATGATACTTCCAATGCATAGAAAGTTACAACTCTAATTGGAAATTAGGTCTGAAAAATCCAATGTTTAAAGTTTCTGACATAGACTCCATGTTGACGGTATAGAACTTCATTCACTCACCCGTCCAGTCACTGCTTACTGAGCACTGTTTGGATAGTTAGGACTTTTTTAAAGCTACCAGTGATCAAACAAAACCCATGAGTTTGCTCAGCAAGGGTCTCCGGAAGGATACACAGTTATTTTATTTAATCAAAGGTAGCTAGAGACAATGAAATGAAATTGTCTTTAATATCAGCAAAATAATTTTTAATGACAATTAAGTTGTTAATGTCAGAAAAATTTATTAAATGAAAATACTCATTTCTGATGAGTGTGATGATATTTTCATGCACTATTTTGAGGGCATAAACTGATAAAATATAGTCAAAATATATTTTTGTTATTAAGAGACTTATTTTGTATTAAGAACATTAAAATACTGTCTCAATTTCTTTCTTTTCTTTTTTAACCCTCACCTGGGAATATTTTCCCATTGATTTTCAAGAGAATGGAAGGGAGGGAAAGAGAGAGAAACATTTATGTGAGGATGTAAGAGAGGGACATAAATTGGTTTCCTCCCACACATGTCCTGACCTGGGTGGGGGATCAAGCCTGCAATCAAAGTACATGCCCTTGGCCAGGAATCAATCCCGAGACCTTTTGGTCAGCAGTCTGATGCTCTAAACACTGAGCAAAACTGGGTAGGGCAAAATACTGTTTTATTCTGATGCACTAAAATTATATAAAATAATTTTTATTTAGCTAATAATCTAAAGTCAAATTTTAAAATTTATGTCATAAAATATGCACATGTACACACACACACCCTAAAAATTAAATGCCCCATAATAGGAAAAACATAATTATGATATAGCTTTAAATTAGAAGATATGCAGAAAATTATTTCCTCCTTCCACTTTAGTAATGAAGAAACTAAGACTTGTTCTATTCAACACATACTGAGCATTCCTTCGTGGCAGTATGCTCATGCATTGTTATAGCATTAAACCAGAAATAGGAAAATCCCTGTCCTCAAGTAACTCATATTACCAGGGGAGAGAACTGACAGCAGACAAAGCAGAATATCTACACTATGCCATGCTGCTTATTAGGCAATTTCTTCCTCTATTTCACTTACACTCAGAACATCACTGGAAGGTGAAAACGGAGGCTGATTCACACAGCCAAGGAGTAGCAGGGCCAGCATTCTAACCTCCACTTATCTAATTTTAATGCCAATGAGATTTTTCCAATGAGATTTGTGAAATGTAGGGTGGGGAGTTTTCAGTTCTTTCTCTGGTGAAACTCACCTTGGGGGTACAATCCAATCTAAATTTGCTACAGGAATGTTTTAATTAATGATTTGGGGAGGGGGTTTATTTTATCCTTTTAGTATGTTTTTAAAGGTGTAAAATTGACCTCAAGGCCTTCGCCCGGGGATAGATATGCCAACCACTGGAAAGGCTGTGCTGGAATTGAAGAGAACAGTTCCCTAATGGAGTGTAGAGCTGCGACTTAACGAGAACATTTATATAAGCTCTTGGAGTGAACTCAGTGCTCACTGGAACTCTACTGTATTCAGCTTTTGCTCTTAATACACACTAATAACTCAGAGTCCCCCTAGGAGAGCTGGAGAACTTGGTGTTAAATAAATAATATGGAATTAGTTTCTCTGGATTCATTCCTGATTGTCACAGCTAACGAATTATTAATCCTAAGATTTATTTATCAACGGTAAAGTTGGCAGAAAAAAGTAAAATATGCCATCATTCAAAATTTAATGATGTAAACAGCCAGAATCACTTCAGTCTCACTAGGCCTACGTGCCAGGCTACGGCCTGCGCCAATCATAATAAGCAAGGCTGACCTCATGCCAAGATGGTGGAGCAGAAAGCCGAGGCTGTTACAAGGTTTCCATTCTATAATTTTGTGTTAGGCTGCTTTACTTCTTGCCCCATGTAAACAAATGGATTTTTTTTTTTCACATATGAGGTATATTGAGTTCAGAGACTGACTTGGACAAGCACTCGGCTTAGACTGTACAACTGTTTATGTTCTGTGAATAGACATGTGAAGGCCTTGAGTGTTCCTCTGAAAGGTTGTGATTAAGTTTTTCATCTAAAATTGTTTCATTGATAACAATACAGCCTATGATTTTGACATTACCTTATCAACATTTCACAGGAGAAAGCTTCACCCCAAATTCATCAACCTGAGTATGGACACATGTAAAAAAAGAACTCGTCACTGATATCTGGCCTTCTTAACTTTCAAATTTTGAAAGAAATTATTCTACAAGAAAAAACTTGTAACTGAATATCAAGAGAGAATATAAACCTCTTCAAGTTCTGTTTCTCCTAGTGATTTTGTCTCAGAGGCTAACTACTGCTCTAGGAACTGATCCTCAGCTTTATAGATTTCATCTCTTCTCCTAAAGAAGATGACACATCTCAGGTGATCATATTTTTATATATAACATTTTCACAGTAAACTAATAAAATGACAGAATTTTAATTTCCTCAATCATAATGACATACTAATGATCAGAACAGCTATTGCTATAGTGAAATATAACTCTTCCCAAAAGCATCCATTAAATGCCTAAGAAACAAAATGAGTAAACTTAAGGCTGCTTGTTGACCACAGAATTCGAACACATGAGACTAAATGTACTTGGGGTGTGCTTCACTCCTAAGAGTAAATTATCTTTGATCAACAGTAGAGTATAGCATTTCCATTTTAAGAACTCTTACGTCTTCCACCCATTGCTTCATGTCATTGTATTGAGAGATTAAACACTGATAAATTTTAATATGCAATAATTTTAATTAGGAATCCATTTGAAAATGGGTACATTACTGCTTTCTCTACATTTATTTATTTATTTTTTAAATATATTTTATTGATTTTTTACAGAGAGGAAGGGAGAGGGACGGAGTTAGAAATATCGATGAGAGAGAAACATCGATCAGCTGCCTCCTGCACATCCCCTACTGGGGATGTGCCCGCAACCACAGTACATGCCCTTGACTGGAACTGAACCTGGGACCCTTCAGTCCACAGGCCGATGCTCTATCCACTTAGCCAAACCAGTTAGGGCTCTCTATATTTATTAATTCATACATTTCCTTTACAAAAATAAATTGGCAAGGAGTTGAAAATTTTTGTCATGTATTCCAGAAAGAAACAGGTCATATGTGGTTAGTGATCTAAACTCAAATTTCAAATCTGGTCCAAAGGCAAGTGTTTAATTATTGGTGTCAGAATACCTCCTAAACCCAACTAAGAAAAGTTGTATATTTCTTAATTTCACTCATGTGACCAGAAAATATTAACAACCTGATTCATTTCACTTCGGTTCCACAAATATTCACTGAGCAGCCACTGCAGGCCAACCATTGTGTTAGCCACTGGAGTGTGAAAGCAAAAAGATGAATCTGTTATCCTAGCCAGCAAAAAACCACTGGCATAGGGAATAAACTTAAGGTTAAAAATTTCAAAAGCTGCATTTTTCTCTATAATATTTTATTATCATAAGAAAAAGTATATCTTCTAGAATGTTTATGTTTTACGATGAAAAAAATAAGTAATGAAATGATTAATTATGCATTTTATTAAAAGTTTATTTTCCAAAATTAGAGAATAAAAACAAAATACAGATTGGGTAAAACATCCGTGGTATTTATCGTCACTCAAACTGGAATATCAAGTTTCAAAATTTTATTCTGTATTAAAAATCACATATACATATTGAACAAATATTATGTCTGTAATTTGAATTTTACCTTTTTCTAAATATTCCATAAATAAAGCAAATAACTTGTATACATTAAAAGCAAATAGAATAAGAAAAATTTGATTTTGGTGTGAACATCTGGGGGTTTATATGGAGCACTAAGAAACAGATGGGCCACCTCTGCACTGCATTCTGCCTTCTCCTTTCCTGGCCCCCCGCAGATCTCTCCATGAACCCTCTATGGATTATGAATCCTGCTTCAGGCATTAACTGTAAACGCTCACCTTCGCACAAGTTTATGATAAGCTGATACCTGCTGGTACACTGTTTTAATATTCCTGTTTCAATATCCCGTTGATATCTTCATCTTTTCATCCTGCCTAATTTCACTTACTTGCCTTAGAAAGACTGTGTCTCGGCCCAGTCATCTCAATTTCATGCTCTGCCTGACTTTAGAGCTCTCTGGCCATGCAGAGCCAGTCTCTAGGACACGTCAGTTTGATAATTCTCACTGTGGTTAGTATTTCCATCCCCACAGCCTTTGGAGACATTATAATGATCATAAATTTGTAACAGTGACAAAATGAGTGTATAAGGGACAAACGAGGCAAGGAGACTATTTAGAGCTCCATCTTCATCATCAAGATGAAAGATAATTAGGGCTTGAACTAGGGAAACATGAGACTTAAAAGTTGTTGACTCGCCCTAACTGGTTTGGCTCAGTGGATAGAGCGTCAGCCTGCGGACTGAGGGGTCCCAGGTTCGATTCTGGTCAAGGGCATGTGACTTGGTTATGGGCGCTTCCCCAGTGGGAGGTGTGCAGGAGGCAGCTGATCGATGTTCCTCTCTCATCGATGTTTCTGACTCTCTGTCCCTCTCCCTTCCTCTCTGTAAAAAATCAACATAATTTTTTTAAAAAGTTGTTGACTCACTCGTCACCACAATCCAACTGCTCATCAGATTTCCATCTATTTTCCTACATATTTTGAGGCACCAGATCCTGGGTCTTTATATGGTGCAATTGCGAAGCCTGAATTACTTTCCATTATTTTATTAACCTTTTCCATAGTCTTATAATTTTTAACTTTATCTTTTTTCTAGTCCAATTTAAATTACCTTGAAAAGCATTAACTGTCATTTGCCTATAATGGCTGGGATGAAATATACAACGCAGTTACGCACTGCAAACCTCATATACAATAGTGGTCCCATAACATTATAATGGAGCTGAACATTTCCTATTGTCTAAGTTATATCATATCTATCCCAACATCCATCACAAGGCTTTATTCACAGGTTTGTGGTGATGCTGGTGTAAACAAAACTACTGCTATACAGGTGTATAACAGTACAGCACACACAATTGTATACAGTACAGAATACTTGATACATGATAATAAACAACTATATTGCTCATTTATGTATTTACAATACTATACGTTTCATCAATATTTTAGTGTACTCTTTCTACTTCTTAAAAGAAAATAGTTTGCTGTAAAACAGTATGACATGTTATGCCAGCAGTAGCTTCATATATCTTGGTACCCAGTCTCTTGATTGCATTTTTCTTGTGCTTGATTTAATCTCATGTTGTTTTATAAATTCAGTGTAGCCTAAGTGAATAGTGTTAATAAAGTGTACCGTGGTGTACAGTAATCGTCTCGGCCTTTGAATTCACTCACCACTCTCTGACTCACCCAAAGCAACTTCCAGTCCTGTGGGGTTAGTGCCCTACACAGGCACACCATAGTTTACCTTTATACCACAGTTTTACTGTATCTTTTCTCCATGTAGATATCTTTAGGTACACAAATACTTACCATTGTGCTAAAACTGCCTGTAGTACTCAGTACAGTAGCATGCTGAACAGACTTGTAGCCTAGCAGCAACAGGCAGTACCATGCAGCCTAGGGGTGCAGTAGGCTAGACCATCTAGGTTTGCATATGTGCACTCTATGATGTTTGCACAATGATGGAGTCACCTAACAACTCATTTTTTCAGAACAAATCGAGATTGTTCTTCAGTGGCGCATGCCTATAGTGAATTAGCTTATACTAGAATTTGCATAAAGAGAGCTTCAGAACCTCATTTTTAAAATTCTAAATATAAAGTTTCCTGTTCTAAGGAAAATACATATGTTGTAGACTATGGTAGCTTTTGTTTTATCTACCCAGGATGCCACATCATTCTCCTCCTACTGAAAAGAACCTCTTTCTTTTGAGGATCTCCTCCCCCGTGCCACGAGGTTTGACTAGTCCATCACAGTAGTTGTCAATCACAGTAACATACCTCCCATCCCCTAGAAACCATGGCAATGGGTGGGTTACTTAAGTTTAGTTGCTCAAGTATGCCAAGTTCAGGCATGGCCATTGACCCAAGTCTATCAAACAGGGCCCCCTCAGAAACATTCCAGTGGACATGGCAGAGAAGGCTCTCTTCCTCGTGCGACGTGTGCTGAAGGAAATACGCCGAGATGCTTGCTGATACCTCATTCAGCTCTAGGATAACAAGAGGAAGTCAGGCTACTTTACCAACAGCTTCATAGACAAGTAAATGTGAGACACAGGTGGAAAGAGTGATTGAAAGCATCATTTGAGCCTCTAGCATCAGTGCTGGAATAAACATAAGGTTAAGGGTAAAATGTCTGAATTTCCATTTGATTTTAATCAATTTCAACAAATATCGATGTGCCAAATACTGTTATATGTTTGTGTAAGGAAGACTGCAATTAAATTGGTTCCAAGGGCTTAGTGCCCGTATGCTCCCAGAGCAGGCACATTTCCTTTCCAAGCTTCCAGCCAAGACACAAACGTAAGGGAAGGTCCATGAGCTACTCAGGAGAGGGCCACTATAACCCACTCAGTCCCTATCTAGGACACTCACCATTCCCATAATCACCATTTCCCAATCATGGATCTAAACAGGCTCCTGCATTTGGAGGACGTTCATATTTTCCAAGTCCACGTTCATATTCCACTGCCCACAGTCCAGACACAGATGTCTAAACAGAGAACTCCATCCCTGTGCCGAATGAACATCTTTTCCATCAAAAGCACAACTGTTCCAGCTTCCTAGCCTTGTCTTACTGTCCTTCTCCATCTAATATATCTGTTTAATGATGCAACTTCCCCAAGAGCCTTAAAATACTAACAGCTAATCGATACCCAAGCAAAATAGAGGCTACTCAGAACTATTTCTGTAAAATGTTCTACATTGCCTATGTAATCTGACCAGTGAGAAGCAGGAGAATAGCTACCAGAACCGTTTTATGGTAATGAGGTCATTCTCTTGCTTTTTTCAGACTTCTTCAATCTCCATTTAAGGCAATAAGTTAGATACTTCAATTCTGCCTTTTGCTCTCAACCCTCAGAGACTCCCTTCCTCACTCTGAATGCCAGTGCCCTTCCTGGAGATCAAACTGAGGGACCTTCTGTGAAGCATCCTCTGGGGCCACTGGAGCAGGCCTGGCCAGGGAAACAATGGTGGGAACAGGCTTTCTGTTCCGAGAGCAATGCCGAGCACATTAAAAGCATGTGTCAATGTGAAGAAACCTGACTTGCCACAATTCATGGAAATGTCTATACCACCAGAGTATTCTTCACACCTTCCTCTTAATTCAGGGTCACATTCCAGGCAAGCTAGAAACTTGAACCATATCTCCAAACTTCTGTTTTTGTGTACCCTATCTTCGGCTCCATGGTCCTGTGCACTCTGTCTTTTTTTTTAAATCGAGGACATTTAATTTCCTTATTTTGGGTTCCTTTGTGCTAATGCCATGCAGGTCAGTGTCACTCTATTTCCACACTCCAGCCTAAGGAAGACCACCGGACCCACTATTTGCCCCAGAAAGATGTGTGTGTGTGTGTGTGTGTGTGTGTGTGTTTAAAAGAACCTCCTTTAACATTTTCACAAATATTTTGGATTCACTGAACTAAAAGGTTTCAAAGAGAGATGTTGCTACCAATGACTTATTGGAGTCAATGACTGTGACTATGTCCATGTTTCTTTTTATGAAAAGCAAGTGCATAAAACAAATTCACAGATTGGAAGTGGAATTGGTGAAGTGGGCCTGGAAAAGGCAAAGTGCTGAGAGTTTCCAGAGATACTGGTAGCATGTCACCACTATGCATTCTCATCTCATGTCAAATATCCAAAAGAAAAAAAATCAATTACCTCACACTCACAGAGAAAATATCTGTTTCTACAATCACATGTGGGGATTGAGTGAATTGATATGGTTAAATATATGAATCTTCCTAATATATGATATATTAAGAATAAATATTCTGGTCAGCCTATGTATGCATATACCTAAAGCCACTCACACCAACAGTAGATAGATACACATGCACAGAGAGAACTGACTCTGGGTTCCCTCAAAATCAGTATTGTCTTTCTTGCATCTAAGTCTTGCATGGGACTTAAATTCAAGATCAGTGGTTTTACACACTCTTGCATTACTGACAACCAATTGATGAATGTGAGTATGTCATTGGGGAGGGAAGAGAAAATTTAATTAGGTGTTCTAGGGAAATCAAGCCACCCACGAGTGTATTTTCTGGACATGGTGGTATTTTGACTGGCGTGGCAGAGCTACATGATGTTATTTTCCTAAGTTAAGATTTTTTTAAACAAAAGTTTGACCAAAGCAGTTGGCAAAAGTCAAATTTTATTTTTTTTTCAGCTGAGGGGGTAGTTCAGAGAAGGCATCACTTGGAGTTGTCATGTATGAATGGCTGTAGGTTCGTATGTTGGCTCAAATGGCACTACTAGAGTAACATTAAGAATCCTTGAGAGAGAGAAAGAGAGAAAAAATTAAAACCTAGTGAAATATGAAAAACCCTCCAGGAAAACTGACAATCTGCTTCATAGCCATTCCATTACTATTAATGATTAGCTCATTTTCCTAAGGAAAGAAAAAGCAGTGTTCCAGATGGCCAGGGATGAAAATGAGCGCTCACCAACATGACATACATTAGACAACAAGAGTCAGTAAGGCAGTCTGTTCTGCATAAGCAGCGCCAATGATACAGAAGACTTGTAAGATGCGATAACTATGAAGAAATTTACCATCAAAATTGGAGAAGGCTAAACTATGTAGCAAAGAATACCAGATGGTCCAATGGTACAGGAATGTTCTTTCTCACCAATTTTGCCCGGCTCATTATTGCCCGCTTACACACTGGTCCTTCATGAAGTGTGGCCTAACCAGCCACTCCTCCCTCAACCCAGGCCCACGCTGTACTAGGCAGCATTTCATTGCACTCCATGCTTATTTCTAACATAGGGGAGGTCACGCTGTGTTTCCACAGTCTCCCCAACTAGGCAGAGCTATCGAGGGCCATGTGCAGCCTGTTCTCGCAGTACCTGGCATCACAGGCGG
This sequence comes from Murina feae, assembly GCA_004026665.1. Lineage (NCBI taxonomy): Eukaryota > Metazoa > Chordata > Mammalia > Chiroptera > Vespertilionidae > Murina > Murina feae. Next base: position 19,395 of record PVJC01004097.1, on the reverse strand, counting down.
TGAGCAGGAGCTCAAAAAGTGTTTGATAGATTAGTGTTGAATGCCATTAACGGGGACCAAGAATAACAAGGGTTAAAGAAGTAAAAAGAAAAAACGTTGTGTGGTGGATGTGGGTTTTAATATCTGCCAGTTGCAGAGTTATGGCAGGCAACTGTTATCTCTTCTGCCCAGCATCCCCCTTTCCAGAGCAGAACACCCTTCCCTTAGCCCATGTGATTCTGGGATGCCTTCCCTGAACCATGTGACCCAAGCTGTGTACAGAAATCAAAGCATTGGACATACAACTCAACAACGGCTGATCAGAACTTTTTCTTGAAATGTACCACCTAGACCGAGGGTGAGAGAGGATCTTCTTCCTTTTAGATCTCAAGCTGTGTGCCTGGGGGCTACTACCCTGCCCTCTGTGTGGGGAGAGCACATGCAAAGCAACAGAGCAGGGCCAATAAGAGAGGCAAGACGTACCCACCAGGCAACGGAGTCAAAGCCAGCGTCAGATCCAGTGTGCTGCATTGACACTCCCAATGCATATTGTTTTGTGTCAGTTACAATAAAATGTGTTCTGCTCCTGGGAACCAAAAGAAACCCATCTAATGCATTAAACCTACATCAAAGTGGATAGTAAACCAAGCTCTCCCACATTCATGTATTTTAAACCCTCAAGTCATCCCCTTTGATTGGTGTTATACTGCCAATATTACACACGAAGCTCAAAGAGATAAAATACCTTCCCTCAAATCTCACAGGGAAAAGTGTGGCAAATGTACCTGGGTTCCCTGATTTCAAGGGTGATGCTCTTTCTTCACCTTTCATTTCAGCTATAGGATGGAGTTGAGACTCCAGCTCAAATTTACAAAAGCACAAGACATCCTCCTCAGAGGATTTTAGCTCCAAATCTGCGGGTCTTTGTCCATGAATATATTTCTGGAACATCTAAGCAACTTGTGGATGGGGGCTGATGACTTATAAGCTGTGTAAACAGGAGGAATGATCAACAAGAAAATCTTGTGCACAGAGACTCATGTGTACCCACAATGTGGTGAAGCTCGAGCCATTCAAGTTCCAGTTGCCTTCCTCGAATGACTTGTTTGAGTTTTAGGAACTAAGCAAAGATGGAAATATCCTTGTTTTTATTAAGGTGTGTTTTAATCTCTTGTGTTTTTCATGGATTCTTTTATCTGGAATGGAAAAGAAGATATTAGCTAGGAAGGGCTATGTTATCTAGAAATATCAATTATTTATGTTAAATTGTTATTTAAAGGCAAAAGAAATTGGTTGAAGTTCAGAATATAAGATAAACTGGTTGTATGATCTTGAACAACTTCTTTAAATTTTGGTTTCCTGCCCGACTGGTGTGGCTCGGTGGTTGAGCATCAACCTATGAATCAGGAGGTCATGGTTTGATTCCCGGTCAGGGCACATGTCTGGATTGCAGGCTTGATCCCCAGTAGGGGGGTGCAAGAGGCAACCAATCAATGATCCTCTCTCATCACTGATGTTTATATATCTCTCTCCCTCTATGAAATTAATAAAAATATTTTTAAAATTTTTTCAGCTGAGGGGGTAGTTCAGAGGGGCATTCAGACAACCCCCACCCCCTAGCACATGCCCTCACCTCCCTAGTATCTGTGTCCATTGGTTATGCTTATATGCATGCATACAAGTCCTTTGGTTGATCTCTTACCCCCGCTCCCCTGCCTTCTAAGAATTTTGGTTTCCTCACTTGTGAAGTGACTATACTAATAATCACCCTCAGGATATTTGCAAAGATATGGATTAATATGTACAAACATGTATAAAAATGTTAGAATAGTAAGAATCTTAGCTATTACTCTTGCTGGTGATATCACATTCAATATGAAAGACTTTTCCAGGTAAAATAAATATTTTCAGTAACTACTTATTTTGACTCCTCAAACATAAACACATTTGCCAAGAGACCAGTTCTTTTTGGTGAATCTATATTTCAACATCTGTATGTATGTTATATGCTATAGAGATGGACACAACATGAATTCAATAAAAGACAGCTTTAAGGATGATTTTTCATCTTAAGTGGTCTATTATTTATACAATAGTGAAAAAACTATGTATTTAGTCACTGGCTAAATTGCCTTTGCATTTAGGAAACCATCCTATTGTAGCTGTAGGCCTCTATCTTCTCATTTTTGTTAAAATAAATGACTGAAGTTCTTCAACTTGCAGGCAAAGCTCTGCTCAGGACCTAAACCAAAGTCACTCAGCGTGCCAGTACAAAAGGACATGTGTGCCCGCCAACAGGTGAGGTCTGGCACTGAATCCTACTACCTGGCATGACTGGTGTGGCTCCCTGACCTGGATTTTCTTTCCAAATCCTTTTCTACTCCCACACCTCTTAATGTTTTTCCAAACCTCTGGACTTCTCTGCCCCCTGGGGTTGGACTCCTGTCCTAAACCCATGATTTGCACTGATGGAGAGACTGAGTTCAGGAGGGAGAGGGTAAAGAGAACAGTGCTACCCATCTCCATACTTCCCATCATTTTACTACCTCACTTTCACTATCCTCTCCCCTGTCTTACTGCCTGCCTCTCCTCTGTCATTGGTTTGGGTCTTGCTTTAACCCAGAGAAACTTTCCTGGGGTCAGAACTGTGTTGACTGTGATTATTAGTATCACTGCAGTTCGGAACTCCTGCTACCCTAAACCTAAGGAGGGACCAGTGGCTCTCCATCTCAGCCCTGTTCAAACAGGAGTTTGCCACAGTCCTATGCACATTATGATTGGGACTTTGTTCCAATTTCATGGGAGTCAACCCTACCCTGTGTGAGTCTCCTCCTGTGCTAGGGAAACAGATTATTTTCCCTATTTGTGTTGGCCTACTGTAAAACCTCTGCATGACCCAAAGCCAAGAACACACTAATTTTGAAAATATCCACATTAAATAGAATGTCTAAAAATAATTTATTTCTTTCATCAGTATACAAGCTTTACTATTCCTAATAGCTATTTTTCCCATATTATAGAATGAAAAAAATATTTTTAAAAATTATTTTAATATATTATTTTATTTTTTCCACCACCATTTATCTATCTCCCCATGCTTTCCTCTACTTCTAACCACTCCCCTACACTTACCATACTGTTGTCCATGTCCAAGAGTTCTTTCTCTTTTTTTTTGCTCAACCTTTCCACACTCCAGCCCCACCCTGTCCCCGAGCTTCAGCCTGTTCTCTCTCTGAGAAAAAAATCATTTTAAAGGTTCTATTTTTTCAAATCAAAAAGTAATAATGGTTATGTGATTTTTAAAAAATCTAAGAAATACAAAGGAGTCTAAAGAAGGATATTCAAAATTACTCATTATATCCAGTTCAGATAAAATAAATTTTCATGCAGACACACACATGTACATTACATTGGCTATTTAATAAATAACAGCGTATCTACTTATAGATTGGTTTAATCCTCATATTGGTTCTCCATAAACTTCTATAAAAGGAAAAGGTTGATGGGCATATCAAATGTGTCAGGCAAACAGTCAAGAATATAAAGACAGAAAATTTGGGCTTTGTTGCTGTTCCGTTGCCCTAAGTTACCGTGTGAACTTGGAAAAGTTCTTTGCCCTCTCTGGTCTTTACTCACCTGTCATACAAGGGAACTGAACGGAATGCCCTCTAAGTTCTGTGTACATCTAAGCACTAAGATGCTGTGGGTCTGTGACTTTTGAAATGTTAATGTAAAACTACTAAATAAAAGTTTCAGTGGAGGTATAACAAACTAGATACCAGATGCTGAAATGAGTGATGAGACAGAGCAACTTATTAGAAACAAAATGTGTGGGTAGAATGGTGAATGGACTTGCCATTTGTTATCCTAAGAAGATCTTTTTCTTTTTAATGCATGAGGGGTATCAAGAAGAATGAAAGATAAAACAAGAAAAATAAATTGTGCCATGATATGAGAAAGCTTAATTGCTAAGATAAAAATGTGCCATTCATTTGGATATACACTAAGTAGTCACTGATGTTTTTGACAAGCATCTACACTAATAAAAGAGTAGTATGCTAATTGGTGTCACTCCACTACACTCCAAGCCATGCCCACCAGCCAATCAGAGCGACTATATGCAAATTAACCCAACCAAGATGGTGACCGGCAGCCACAGAGCTAGAGCAAATAGGAGGCTTCGTTGCCCCGATGATGGAGGAAGCTGCTTGCCTAGGCCAGCTTGGCCTCTGCTCAAGGCAACAAAGTTTCAATTATAGAAGATAAATAACCCCAGATACCTGCTTCCAGCCAGCCCTTGCTGGGAGCTTAGGTTGCTGGGGGTTGTGGCCAGCCTGCAAACAGCCATCAGCCCCTCATCCAGACTGGCCAGGCACCCCAGCAGTACCCCCCTCCCTGAAGGGGCTGTGGCCAGCCTGCAAACATCCACAGCCCCTCACTCAGGATTCCTTCCCTGAAGGGGATGTGGCCAGCCTGAAAATGGCCCTCAGCCCCTCATCCAGGCTGGCCAGGCACCCCAGGGGGGACACCCACCTTGAGGCTATGGCCAGCCTGCAAACAGCCATCAGCTACTCACCCAGGCTGGCCAGGCACCCCAGCAGGACCCCTTCCCTGAAGGGGATGTGGCTAGCCTGAAAATTGCCCTCAGCCCCTCATCCAGGCTGGCCAGGCACCCCGGGGGGGGCACCCACCTTGAACGGGCTGTGGCCAGTCTGCAAACAGCCATCACCCACTCACCCACACTGGCCAGGCACCCCAGTGGGACTCCCACCCTGATCTGGGACATCTTTCAGGGCAAACCAGCTGGCCCCCACCCATGCAGCAGAACAACTGGGAATAACTGGTCACTATGACACACACTGACCACCAGGGGCAGATGCTCAATGCAGGTAGCTGCCCCTGGTCATTGCGCTACCACAGGGGGAGCTCTGCTCAGCCACAAGCCAGGCTGATGGCTGCCAGTACAGCGGTGGTGGTGGGAGCCTCTCCTGCCTCCTCATCAGCGCTAAGGATGTCTGACTGCAGCTTAGGCCAGCTCCCCACTGGCAAGTGGAAATCCCCCAAGGGCTCCCGGGCTACCAGAGGAATGTCTAACTGCCAGCTGAGGCCCAATCGCTGAGGGAGCAGGCCTAAGCCAGCAGGTGGACATCCCCTGAGGGTTCCCAGACTGTGAGAGGGCATAGGCTGGGCTGAGGGAACCGCGGAGTGCACAAATTCTGTGCATCAGGCCTCTAGTATGGATATAACTGGGAGTACTTAAGGAAGATAAATCTAAATTTCTTTTTCACCATTGTCCTTGTTATAACAGTGCATTTTATTTCTGTTTATGTTGTTGAACCTGGAGGATACAGGAATGATCTCGCCTTATGGTTTTGTTACTTTTTAAAAAATGTTTGCTTGATATCTGTGTGTGTGTGTGTGTGTGTGTGTGGTGGGGGGGGGGTGAGTGTGTGTGTGTGTGAGAGTCCTCTCTAAGAATCTTTATTCCTAAAATTGCCAGAAGGGCTTGTGTTTATTTTAATGCCTTCACTATACAAATTCAAGTTCAGTATTATAATTAGGAATCCAACATAATTTCCTGTTACCATTAAAATTCACTTGGTTGGATTACTAATGCTTATTAATTGCTCTTATTTTTAAAATTCTAATCATAATCCAATTCAACTACTTTAATAGTCATCAGACAAAGTATCTATCCACTTAATCTACTGTTCGAAAAGACATAGGTGATCATTAAAATGTATTTTCCTCAAATTTTATAACGCACGCCATAATTATAAAAGTACTAGAAGCCCAAAGCATGAAATTCATGCAAGAGTAAAACTACCTTCTCCTAGCTGATGGCACCACTTCCCTCCAGCTCCCAGCAGGCACACAGGACCCGGGCTTCTCTCACAGCCCCAGCTTCATCTGGAAGGTCATCCAGAAGGACTTCTGGAAGGACGTCCAGTCTAATTAGCATATTATGCCTTTATTATTAGATAATTTTATGCTATTTTTGCCAATTAATGTGATTTCCTCTTCATTTCATTCATATCTTTAATCCTTAGCTAATAATTTTCTCTTTGAATCTTAAAATATATTTCTTTTTCATAACAAGTTTTGTTCCATTTCCAATGGATTCCTACCCCCCCACGCCCCTCCCACTGCTCTTTCAGCAACCCCATATGAATCAATCATAGTACCCAATGTTATATGCTGTTTCTGCATCAAGTATACTCCACCCTTGAGTTCATATTTCATGAATGACATGATTTGTGTTTATAGGGCTGTGGGATGGGAAGGTGAGGAGAAGAAGGAAAGACTATGTATATATTCATGTAAAGAACTGGGCTTCCTTTGGGTTGAAATGCCATATAAACACATTGTTGTTAGTAAAATTGAAGGCCTGGCTAAACTGGAAAACCAGAGGTAAGAAAGACTTTTTGTTTTTAAATATGGAAACAGAAGAAGCCATAACTGAAAATAAAGTGGGGTTCCTGGATAGTCAGTCTTCTGTGTTTCTGGTTGGTAAAAGTCAATGGAATCCTTTCATAGCAAGCAGAACTTGGCTGCAAGGGCAGCTGACATTGGAAACACAGCACAGAGCTCATGTTTTGTGGAGTTTATTGACTGCTTCCCAAACAGAAGAAATAAACAGAGGACTGGGTTTTTAATTTTAGGATCTATTTGCACCCTATTAAATTAGAGAACCCAAATGACGTCTGCCCGGAGGAACTCCTGGTGGCACCAGTGCTTTCTTTCCTAGCTTGACAAAAGATAATTCAGTTCTAAGTAGGCACATGCCACACCCTTGGCCAGAAGTTACCAGTGGCTGGGACGAAACACCAAGGAATGCTGTTGCCATTGTGTCTGCGATAACGACTCACCTTAGCTTTGCCAGCTGCTTAGTTTCAATTCTGCTTTAGGAAGTATATGCAAACAACTAGTTATGTATTCAAAGTCGCTAGTCACCGAGGTTGTTCGACTGTGGTTTGAACTAGGGGGTCTGTAGCTTCCTCCTCAAAATGAGACCAAGTGAACTTCATTTTGAACTTTGTTTTTTACAACTTATCGAACACTTTCTATATACATTTTATTATCTAGTTTAGACATATTTTTAAAATATATTTTATTGATTTTTTACAGAAAGAAAGGGAGAAAGAGAGTTAGAAACATCGATGAGAGAGAAACATTTATCAGCTGCCTCCTTCACACTCCCTCCTGGGTGTGTGCCCGCAACCAAGGTACATGCCCTGGACCAGAATCAAACCTGGGATCCCTCAGTCCGCAGGCCGATGCTCTATCCACTGAGCCAAACCGGTCAGGGCTAGTTTAGATATTTTATAAGTATATTTATTATGTGTATTCTGTCATTATAATGAGAGCTTAAAGAAAATAAATAACTTTTCTATACCTACATGGAACAGGACACTGCCTATTACAGAGTAATTACAAAATAAACACATAACAGAGAAAAGGGACACAGACACCCACTGTGAAAGCTGATATGCTTGATGTTTTAGCAACAGATTCACTCTTATACCTTTATGCTATTTTATACCTTCTCCACAAGTAACTATTAATACAAAGACATACTAAGATATCTATGAAGCAGCAGGAGGAAATGAACTGTAGATTATTTTTGTTCTCATAGCAGCTGATTTTTATGTGATTTCATGGAGTTTTACAGACAAATGCTTCCAGATCCTTTATACACTGCCTTCAATATCTGAGTTATGTGTCATAATCAGAAGATGGGTAATGATACCTGAATTTCTTTATTTTTAATATATTTTTTTGATTTCAGAGAATAAGAGAGAGGAAGAGAGAGAGAGAGAAACACCAATGATAAGAGAGAGTCATTGATCAGTTGTTTCTGGCATGCCCTACACTGAGCATTGAGCCCACAACCAGGTCATATGCCCTGATAGTATATCTAAATGTGACCTCCTGGTGCATATACCAATGCTCAACCACTGAACCATGCTGTCCCGGCAGGATTTCTTAGGTAAATGTTTCTGCTAATGTAATATTGATGTTTTACTATTGTTTTATCTATGTTGTAAAATAAAAATAAAAGACTGTGTTTTATTGTAATCTCAGAAAGACTTTACGATTCAGTAAGAAAATGAAATTATTTTTCAAAATAATGATTTAAAAGTCTTCCTCCTTGTCCATACTGAGACTTTTTGAAAAAAAATTATGCTTGTGTAAGTGTTTTCATGCTGTGGGGGCAGATATCCATTTATACTTAACTAGAGGCCCAGTGCATGAATTCGTGCACTGATAGGGTCTCTTGGCCTGGCCTGTGGGATTGGGCTGAAGCCAGCTCTCCAACATCCCCCAAAGGGTCCCAGATTGCGAGAGGGTGCAGGCCAGGCCAAAGGACCCCACCAGTGCACGATCGGGGCGGCAGAAGGACATGGGAGGTTGGCCAGCCATGAGGAACTATGGGAGGGCTCCAGGGTATGTTAGGCCAGTCTCATGCAGTCCCAATCGGCCAGACTCTAGCAGTAAGCTAACCCACCAATCAGAGCATCTGCCCCTGGTGGTCAGTGCACATCATAGAGACTGATCAACTGTCTGCCCCTTGGTGGTCAGTGCACGTCATAGCAACTGATTGACCAGTAGACTGTCTAACTCTGGTCAGTGCAGCCTTAGCATATTATTAGCATATTACGCTTTGACTGAACAGCCTACCGGATGACCAGACACTTAGCATATTAGGCTTTTACTGTATAGGATGACTTCTTCAAAGACAGAATTCAAAAATTCAAGGGGTAGTAGGTTTAATACAAAGAATATTTCATATACATAGCTATTATAGATAAATTAAAGACATATTTATTATATATATATCTACATATATATCACCAAAACTATGAACAGCAAAAGAAAGAACAAATTGTACCTAAGTGAAATTAAAACCTTTTGTGCACCAAAATACATTTTCAAGAATGGGAAAAGTCAATCTACAGATGACAAAAAGTATTTGAAAATATATTCATATATCTGATAAAGGCCTGGCATCCAGAATAAATAAAGAACTCTTACAAGTCAATGAGCACAAGGCATGTAACTCAACTAAAATATGGGCAAAGGACTTGAAATGCCATTTTTTTCAAAGGAAGTGTTTACTAATATCCATTTTTCCAAAGAAAGAAGATATACTAATGACAAACACACACTAGAAAAAATGCTCAGTATCATCTATCATTTAGATAATGAATCAAAACCACAAGAGGTACTGCTTCATGCCCACCAGAATAGCTATAATCATAAAAACAAAAATAGCCAGGATTGGCAAGGATATAAGAAATTAGAACTCGTATATATTGCTAGTAGGAATGTAAAATGGTGCAGGTGTGGTAGAAAACACTTTGGCAGTTTCTCAAAAAGTTAGAAACAAAGTGATCATATGACCTAGAAATTCCACTCCTAGGTACAAAACAAAAAGAATTAAAAACAAGGAGTCAAACAAATACATATACACGTATGTTCACAGCAGCACTATCAAAAGCCAAAAGTCAGAAACAGTCCTTCAATGGTTGAACGGATAAACAAATTGTGGAACCTATATACAATGGAAAATTACTTTGTCATAAAAAAGAATAAAAGTTGATACATACTATAACATGCATGAACCTTAAAAACATCATGCTAAGTGAAAGAAGCCAGACATGAAAGGTCACATATTGTAGGATTCCATTTATAGAAACTATCCAGAAAGGTAAATTCATAGAGACAGAAAGGACACTGGTGGTTACCCAAGGATGGGGTAAGGGGAAAGGGGGAGAAATAGTGTACTTAATATGTATGAGGTTTTATTTTAGGTGATGAAAATGTTTTGAAACTATATAGAGGTGGTAGTTGCACAACATTATGAATGTATTAAATGGTACTGAATTATTTATTATAAATGGTTAAATTTATGTTAAGTGACTTTCATCTCAATGAATTTTAAAAATTGGTAACTTCAGAAAATTTTGATTTTAAAATATTAATTGAAAAGAGCACTTCCGCATTGTGGTGTGCTTTTATTAAACAGCTCTGATGAGCCCTTACTGGTTTGGCTCAGTGGATAGAGCGTTGGCCTGCAGACTGAAGGGTCCCAAGTTCAATTCTGGTCAAGAGCATATACCTTGGTTGTGGGCACATCCCAGTAGGGTGTGTGCAGGAGGCAGCTGGTCGATGTTTCTCTCTCATGGATGTTTCTAACTCTCTATTCCTCTCCCTTTCTCTCTGTAAAAAAATCAATAAAATATATATTTTTTAAAAACACAACAACAAAAAAGCTCTAATTATAATTTGTTCATCTCCCAAGCAATTTAGAGGCAAAATAAGACTTTTCAATTTTTTAAAAAATGCTCATACCCTTTATTATTATTACACAAAGACATCAATTTAAGTTTGCAGTCCAACTTACTATTTTTTCCAGAAAAATAATAATATATTTGTGTTTCAGTGTCTTAATCTAAATAGCAGGAATAAGATTATCTATTCTATCTACCTCACAAAGTTCATGTAAGGATTAAACAAAACTAATTTGCATCAGAATATTTTTAGAATGCTAAGTAAGGTACACACAAATAAAAGATATCATTGTATGCAGCAATAAAATTAAATAGCTATTAATCCCAAGCTTTGAGATAACTTTAAGAAGCAAACATTTTCAGAAAAATGCAGCAACTAGCCCAAATAGAATTTAATTAAAATATTTGACTGCCACTAAATATCAGTTAATATTCAATCACTTGAAATACGGTGAACAAAACACAGAACACCCTGCTTCGAGAGCTTATCATCTTGCTGAGAGGTATTTTAGAGGGTGTGTGCTTAGAGAATGAGGGCATATGTGTAAGGTTCAATAGAGAGGAAATAATTGGTTATTTTAAATCCTAAAGATACTGTTTCTCCTCCATGCATCTATGAGAGCTATCCTAATTCATAGCAAATGGAATACTAGTATATTAGTCTAAACTTCAATACACAGAGAGAGGTTTGTTGAAGGTAGAGGGGGAATGAGTCTAAACTTCAAAACCTCTAAGTCCACTTTGTTTAACTAAATGAACTCATGAGAAGCCATTCTGAGTCAAGGATTATGTGGAAATTACTTTATATTTGCAGGCGAGAGTCTCCCGGTAGAATAGAAAGCCTGGAATGGGGATTAGAAGGATAACAAGGTCTAAAAGGTGTAAAGCAAATGGCTGGTGTTGAAGTCCCTAGGGAAAAGACACATATTGAGAAATTCAAATAATGTGATGCCTAAAGAACGATAAATGACAGGATCTTAGATCAATTTTGAATCTTTTTTTGTTATAAATCTTTCCATTTTTCTAGTCTGAGATAAAGTCTGCTATATACACAATTTTTTCTTAGCTTTTTAGGAAACTCAGGAAAAGTGATCCCCTCCCCTCAAAACATCTGTATTGACATGGAGTCAAGCAAAGAAAACAAAATAGTCCGGGAAGTGACACATGAGTGAAACTGAACATTCGAAAAGACCTGAACTGGATCCAAAGTCACCATTAAGCCCAACCAGCATGGCTCAGTGGTTGAGCGTCGACCTATGAACCAGAAAGTCTAGATCCCATTCCTGGTCAGGGCACATGCCTGGGTTGTGGGCTCAATCCCCAGTAGGGGGTGTGCAGGAGGCGGCCGAGCAATGATTTTCTCTCATCATTGATTTTTCTATCTCTCTCTCCCTCTCCCTTCCTCTCTGACATCAATAAAAACACACACACAAAGTCACCATTTAAAAAGAGACATTCGAATGCACAGCAGTCTAAGTGAAAACTCTGAAATACTGCCCCTGACCTTACCCATACAGAAACAGAATATAGGTCTGTGGGCTTGAGCCAACTTCATTCTAATATACAGATTTAAATGGATGACTTCAATTAATATGTGGGTAGTTGTTTTTTATTCCAATGGGAAAGTCTTCCTAAACCAACAAGCAGAAGCTCAGAGGTGAAAAGCATCACGCAAACAGTGGAGGTCTACTGATGCCATTGGACCATACATTCTGAGGCCAGAGTAGCAGATGATATGGCTAATTGGGAAGAACTCATTTCAGGGAGATGGAGACCTTTGCATGGGTGGATAGGCGCTTGGAACACCCACCAGGCAATAGGCAGCATGAGCGTTCTAAGCAGGAAAGTGATATATCAAATTTATGACTCAGTAAAACCGCTGGCCTTGAGGATAACATGACTATGAAGGGGACAGGAATATAGTTTGAAAGGATCCCCCATGAATCAGTTTTCTTACAGGGTTAGCAACCCTCTGGTTATCTAACACCAGAGCAGTTTCATTCAAAACTTTCCTCAGAGGCCTGGCGTCACTGCCAGAGGAAAGTACTGAGGAGCAAGAAATTGCTGCCTAGAAAAATGGAAACTCAGATTTATGTTAAAAAAGACAAAACCACAGAAAGATGACTTTGGTGTTTTCTTTCAACTAATGAAAATATCAGAAATTGCTAATACCCAGTTTTCCAGGAAGAAAGAATTGCTTTGCATGGGGCTTTCCTGCCAATGTTTTCTCCCCCCTCTCTTTTTAAAAGAGAGCCTTTGGGGCACCCTGACTGCCATAAATTCAAGAACTGAATAAGTACTTGTTTTAATTTTATAAATTTTGTACAAAAAGTGAATTATATTTGTAAAAAAAAAATGCTGTTGGCTATTAAGAGAACCAGAAAATAAAGATGAATAAAAATGTAGTTCAATGTATTCAAAAGATAGAAAGGGGGCCTTTAAACTATGATAAACTAGGGGAAATTGTGACCATATAAGAATTTTGTGAATAAAACTGAACATAGAATTACCTAAGATTAACTTTTTAAATTCCCTACAAAAAAAAGAAAATTTTTAAATCATGGTTTAAGAAATAGATGAATAAGAAAAAGGAATGGTTGAAGAAGATCAAAAAGAAGGCAAATCTGTTCACTTTCTTTTCATTTCTCCATCAAGACAGTTTTAAAAAGTGACTAAGAGAAAACTGAATCTTCTAGTCTATGAATACAGGATACCTTTCCACTTATGTGTGTCTTTTTAATTTCTTTCATCATTGTTTTATAGTTTTCAACATATAAATCTTTCACCCCCATTTGGAATACAATTATTCTAAAATTTTTTTTTGTTGCTAGCATAAACTGCACTATTTTCTTAACTTCTATCTCAGATAGTTCATTGCTAGTGTATAAACATGTGAGTGGTTTTTGTGTGTTGATTTTGTATCCTGCAACTTTACTAAATTCATTTATTAGTTCTCAAGTGGTTTGGTGGAGTCTTTATAATGCTCTATATTACAATATCATGTCATTTGTAAGTAGGGACAATTTCACTTCTTCCTTTTTTATTTTAATGCCCTCTATTTTTTCTCTTGCCTGATTATTCTGGCCAGGACTTTCAGTACTCTATTGAAGAGAATTGGTGACAGTGAGCATCCTTGTCTTGTTCCTGATCTTAGAGGAAAAGCTTTCTGCTTTCTACCATTGAGTATAATGTTAGCTATGGACTCGTCATAGGCTTTTATTATGTTCAAGTATATTCCTTCAATATTGAGATTTTTCAATTTGTTGAGAGGCTTGTTTGTTTTTAATCATTAAAGGGTATTGAATTTTGTTAAATAATTCTCCTGCATTTGACAAAATTAAATGATCATGGAATTTTTATCCTTCATTATCGCCAAAGCAATCTTGAGTAAAAAGAACAAAGCTGGAGGCATCACACTATCCAATTTCAAAATAATGCTACAAAGCTACAGTAATCAAAACAGCATGGTATGAGGATAAAAACAGACATAGAGCAATGGAAGAAATAGCCCAGAAAAATTTTACATTTACAGTCAATTAATCTTCAACAACAGTGCCAAGAACACACAATAAGGAAAGTACAGTCTTCAATAAATGGTACTGAGAAAACTAATTATCCAACATTCAAGAAAAATAAAACTGAATCCTTATTTCACACCATATACAAAATTAACTCAAAATGGATTAAAGACTTAAATCTAAGGCCTAAAACTATAAAAGTACTAGAAGAAAACATAGGAAAAAAAGCTTCTTAATATTGGTCTTGGCAGTGATCTTTGGATATAACACCAAAAGCACAGGAAATAAAAGTAAAATTGAATTATATTAAACTAAAAAGCCTCTGCACAGCAAAAGAAATGATCAACAGAGTAAAAAGACAACCTACGGAATGGGAGAAAATATTTGCAAACCATAAATCTGATAAGGAGTTAGTATCCAAAATATATAAGGAACTCAAATAATTCAGCAGCCAGAAAAATAAAATAAATGACCCAATTTAAAAAAATGGGCAAAATCCTGTGATCTACAGGATAAATGAAGAAACTCCTTGAAAATTACCCTAATGTGTGAAATGACCTTAATTTCCACCTAGAGGATTTTGCTTCCCAAAACAAAAACACCACTTACTAATTCCAATACCAAAAAAGCAATCCTTCAATCCCAGAGCAAGTTCCCCTTTTTATTTTAATCAATAACTTGGATGTTGAGATAGACTGTATTACTGTTCAAAATATCTGGTGCCTTTCCTGGGGAACGATTGTATTTCCTTGCATCCTTTAAATAAACTTGACCAGTGACTCTAGCTAATGAAATGTGAGCAGAAGTACCAGGAGTCACATCGCAAGTACAAGCATTGAGTCAAAATCTTTCACTGCACTCCCTCTTTTCTCAAGCAGGGTCAGCAGGCAGGTTCCAGATAGTACTCTGGCAGCATGGGTTCCAGAGTGAGGACCATACCATGTGGGAGGATGGATGTACCCATCTCTCCATTTACTTAGGTCTTAAATACACCCTTCGCAGAGTTTTCAGTGTGCAAGTGATTAATAAGACTATTCATCATATTAGCTTTTTTGTAGTGTCTTTAAGACAATGGCTGTTGTTATTGTTTTTTAACACAGATCATGACTCCTGTGAACAAAAAAAGTATTACTTTTTTTCCCAAATATGATGACTTTGATACCTTTTCTTGCCCTATTTTTATTCTAAGGACAACATGCAAAAGAATGAAATTGGACCCTTATATCACACCATATCCAAAAATCAACTCAAAATGGGTTAAAGACTTAAACCTATGACCTGAGACTGTAAAACTACTAGAAAGAACAAAATGTGGCTTCTTGACTTTGGTTTGAGGAATAAGTCCTTGGATATGACCCCCAAAACATTAAACAGTAAAAAGTTGAATGGATGTAGTGAGAGCAGATATCATTGCCTTGTTCCTGACCATAGAGGAAAATAATGCCTTTTTTTTTTTTTTTTTTTTTACCAAACACAATTTTGGATTTCTGATTTTTCTATACAATTACATTGGATTTTGTTTCATGTATTTTGAAGCTCTATTATTATGTGAATATAGTTTTTTCATTTATACAGCCTCTTCATGAATTGACTTATCAGTATGAAACGTCTCTTTCATACTATATGAATACTATTATTCCTTGTTCTAAAGTACACTTTATCTGATATTAATTTAGCTATTTTGGCTAACTTTTGATTAGTGTTTACATGACATATTTTTCATCCATTTACCTTTAATATATTTCTGTATTTGTATTTAGAGTGGGTTTTGGTAGATGGTTGTAATTTGCTTTCATATCCAATCTCACAATAAATAACGTAAGGCATTTCAGACAACTACCTGCCCCCATCTACAATCTGTTTTTATCTTTTCCACACTAGATTAGTAAACATTAGAAAATGGGTTTGCTGGGTGGGAAGAGGTCAAGCAAAGAACTAGTATTCATATATGCATAACCCATGGACACAGACAGATAATAGGGTGGTGGAGTCTGGGGTGGTATATAAGGGGTCAATGGGAGAAAAACGGGGACATATATAATACTTTCAACAATAAAGATTTTTAAAAAGAAAACAGGTTTGCTAAACAGCTAGCTAATTAGTCTCTGCCACATCTAATAATATTTATCTAGGTATACTGCCATTCAGAAAAAAAAAATCCCATTTCCCAGCTTCCATAAAGCTAGGGGATACTATGAGAGACATTCAGACTAACAGAATATGAACAACAGTAATGGGGATAATGTCCTTGTTGCCATTTGAAAGACAGGTTTTTCATCCTCATCTTTGTTCTTTCTGCTTCAGATAGGCTGAAATGAGTACACAGCAGGGACATAGGTTTAACCTTACAGGTGGGGAATCATCCCAGAAAAGAGATAAACAACAAGGTCTCAACAGTACCCTGGCCTGTGAATGAAGGAGGCAGAACTGCTTTCCTAGATGGCCACACACTATCAGTGAAAGTAGCATTGATATAGTCACAGGCACTATATTTTCTTTTAAAAATGATATGCTTTCTAGTTATAGTGACTATAAATTGACATGAGGCAAGAATCTAAGCATTAATCTACTCTGTTCACTGATACTTTTCACAACAAAATAAGAACAACCTCTATAGTTGTAGCTTCTAACTTCCAGGAATGGCTAATAGTTCCATACATGCTGAATCAAAAGAGAAACTGAAGTTTTGTGGCCTCTCTGACTTTGGAAATAATTTCCATATGATCTCAATTGCCTTAATTTTTTTAAATCTGAATCCAAGCAATAATGTCATGTTACCACTGACCAGGCTTGTTCTGTACCAGAACAAACTTATAATATCCTTCCAACAAATGTTTAACATTAATTTTGCATTTGTGGATTCTGAGAAATAATATTGCCAGGTGGCTAACTGGGCTCAAATTTTTAAAACAAAGCCTAGCAGCCATTTCTAAACAGGAGCTTCGTACACAAACTGTGAATCAGGGAGAAGCCTGCACTGAACTGCCTGCCTCCCACACTGAACTGTGCCTACACTGTTCCTAACCCTTCAGCCAGCCCTTATGAAGGAGTTCCTGGAGTTTCTGGAATTGTATTTCAACCAATAGGACTGAGAATTTCCCCATCCAATAGAAACTACATAAATATAATCCCATCAGCAGCTTCACCAACCAATCATAGCAGCTCCACACGGACCAATCAGAACAGTGTTTTTTGGACCAATGAAAGGATTTGGAGTCCTCATTTTCATAAGACAGACCAATCAAGGATGGGGCAAGGACTTCTGTCTATATAACTCGGCCTCCTCTGTCTTGAGGAGCTCATTTTCCCCTTTCTACCAAAGACTGAAGACTGCATTTCCCTGGATGAAGCTGAAACAATGAAAAAGTCTCCCCAGACCACAGTAGAGCAGAGAAGGCAGAGGGGAGCAAGGCAGAGTGGGGCAGAATGGCATGGAACAGAGCAGACAAACAGGACAGAGCAGAGCTGTCTAGCCTCACCAGTGAGCTGCCTCTCCCTAGACCACTACCCTCTTCCCTTTCCCTCTCCTCCACCCTTGCAGGGCTGTCTCAAAGCCCTACTGTTCCACAGCCCTGATGCTTCACAATAGAGCTGTAATACTACAGAGCCATTCCACACCCCTGCTATTCTCACAGCCCTGCTGTATCACAATGGAGCTGTTTGCACTGATTAAGTTTCCTTCTTCACCACACCCCAAATTCAGGATTCCTGTTGGGGTTGAATTGTGCTAATGACTATCCGTTGACACAGTTATGCAAAATAAACGAATATAGAAGTTACATGTCTTATTGTTGGTAGGCAGAATGGAAAGTGGGGAAAAAGAAAGAAAAAAATGTAGAGGAGGTGAAAAAACACATATTGGTAAATACGCGGTGTTCCTTAATTCATAATCTGCACCAAATTAAGACAGCCAACACTTCAATTCTGAAGAGGCAAGTAGAAATCGGTAAGGAAGCATAGACAGGTCAAGTACTCACATGCATATTTTTTAAAATATATTTTTATTGATTTCAGAGAGGAAGGGAGAAAGAGAGAGATAAGAGAGAATCATCAATCAGCTGCATGCCCCCTACTGGGGATCAAGCCCACAACCTAGGCATGTGCCATGACCAGAATCGAAGCCAAGACCCTTCAGTCCACAGGCTGACGCTAGGGCTCACACATGTGTATTTTGACTGAGTGCTGCCAGATTGCTCTACAAAACAGCTGCAATAGTCAATCTTTGCACCAGCAGAGGTTCATATACCCCTCCTGCCCACACTCATCATTTTCCAGTGTTTTATTTTTCCAGTTCAATAAGCATAAAGTGGTATCTCATTAGTCTTATAATATGTATTTCTCGCTTATGAGGTAGGCTGTGTCCTCATATTTTTGTTGGCCTATTGAATTTCTTTTTTGGTAAATTATCTTGATCTTTTGCCTGTTTTTTTACTGAGATTGGTGTATTTGATACAACTTTTGTAGGGATTCTTGCATATTCTAAATAGATTCTCTTATAGATTCTAGTCATTAAAAATAATTTCTCTCATCCTGATTATTAATATTTTTTCTGGTATTCTTTGTTAAACAGAAATTTTTAATTTGGGTTTGATTAAAATAATCACTTTGGTTGTGATATTTAAATTTTAAGAAGTCCTTTTTCCTTTTAGGTCACTAAGATATGCTCTCTCCTTTAGTTTTCTTATCTTCCATATTTTATCTTTCATATTTAGGGCATTAGACATTAATTAATCAATATTCATTCATCTGTGAATGTTGCTAGGTTGGAATGCATATTCTAATTTTCATATCATAAATCAGTGCCCCCAACACCCTCTAGACAATTCATTCTTTTCTTATTGAATTGTCAGCATTGAATAATAATATTCCATCATCTGGATGCATCACAGTTTACTTAACCACTCATCAACTGAAGGCCATCTTGGTTGCTTCCAAGTTTAGGTACTTATAAATAAATCTGCTATAAACATCCATGTGCAGCTTTTTCTGTGGACCTAAGTTTGTACTTGGTTGAGTTTTGTTCACTATCAATACTTTTATCTAAATACTTTTTTCAGTGTATGGTTATTAATTATATATGAACATTTCTCACTTTGATTCATTGTTCTAAAACTTTATTTTTTAATTTTTATGGAAAAGGATTCTCAAATCCTTCCCCTTTGCTTTTTCCTGAACTTTTCCATCTCTCCTCTTCCACCCCAGCCCAAGTTTTCACATCTATATCTGTTCCTCCTTTCCAGGCAAGGGCTCCAACCAGTGGGCAAGGTTGCCAGTAAGCAAAGATTTACTCAGCGTGTGAGGACGTGGAAGAATACTTGGCTGGTGCATGCCCAGGCTAGCTTTCTCTGGCAGTGCTACACTGGAGACTACTGTCAAACACAACGTCATATTGACCAACGAGCTGGGGAAGAGCCATTGGAATCAGCAGAAATTATCTGTGGGTTGGTCTAATTTTTTTCTTCACTGTAAAGGAACAGTCCTCTTTCAGGATTGTTATATTTCTTCAACTGACATAAGGAAAATGTTTAAATGGTTTAAACAAGATGTGTTTTATGAAGAAGGAACAGTTCAGCATATACAATAGAGTTCCTATTTAGCAATGC
>PVJC01004096.1:0-66023 GCA_004026665.1 Murina feae | reverse complement strand
GCGTATGGATGGAGCTGGAGAACATAATGCTAAGTGAAATAAGCCAGTCAATGAAAGAAAAATACCACATGTCCTCACTCATCTATGGATAATAATAACCATTATAAACTGGTGAACAAAAATAGATTCAGAGGCAGAGCAACATCAAACAGACTGTCAAATTACAGCAACAAGGACAGGGACGTTGGGGTGGGGGGGGGTAACAGATCAGCCAAGGGACTTTTGTGTGAGCATTTAAGCATAAATAATGGACACAAAACACTGGGGGGTAGGGGAGGCGGGGGGAAGGGCAGGGGAAAAAAGAGATATATGTACTAATCTTTGTAAAGCTTTATGTAATAATAATTTTTAAAAAATTAAAAAAAATTAAAAAATCAAAAACTCTCAAGGATATATAAACTAAAACGGATTTCATAAGAATTTTTTTTCTTGAGGTGTTATTAAATACCCAATAGGATACGGAGTGATATAAAGTCAAACATAAAAAATATATAAATTCATAAAGGATTTTCTGTCTAGTTTCAGTACATAAACACAGGAACTGCAGCAAATAAAAATGAGAACTGCACAGTGTAAAGTACTCTTCAGGAGAAATGATCAGATATGAGTTCTAATTATAGTGTTATGTCTGATTTAGTTTGCCTCAAGAAGTCTTGCTTTCCTTATCTGAAGAAGGGATGGGACTGAGTTAAAAATGTGATGACTTTCAGTGCTAAAATTCTGTGAGTTTAAACAATGAAAACTCACAGTGGATTGAGGATGCTAAATAATGAAAGGCACTCATAATAATTTTAGAGATTAAATCATAAAATAATTTGGAAGAAAAGAAAGTGATGGAATGTTACTTTCTTCTGAGGTACCTATTGAAATTGCTTCAGAAATTCCCAAAAGCTTTTCTATACCATTAACAATTTAAAAACTTGGTATCAGACTGGTAGTTCCAAAACCTTAGTTCATTCCTATCACTTATAAAGGAGTCCTGTGTACCACCACGCTCATTCAGTTTTCTCCTTGCTAATTCTTCCCTATCATGTAAGTCCCAGCTCAGGTTTCCTCCAACAGAATTACTTGCTCATTCTTGCTACATCCCGGATTCTTTGTATACAAAGCCAGAACCTGTGTAACAAGGGAGGAGTGCCTAGCAGTGCAGAACAGAAAATGTTTGCTGGTTACTGGATCAGTTCTGAAATTCTCACCCTGATCTTCCTCAACTTCCATAGGCAGTTTATCTTACCTATCCAGATCATGCCTCCTCTGACAATTCCTTATATCCTGTTTCCCTTCCTGCTTTTAAGCTTGACCTTATATTCATTCAAGGATTATATGGTATAGTGCAAAGAGGACATATGAAATGGTAATATATATAACTGCCACTTTTATAGGTCAAAAACAGTCAAATGTCAGCAAATTCACATGATTTAGTCCAGTGATTTTCAACTTTTTTATCTCATGGTACACATAAGCCAATTACTAAAATTCTGTGGCACACCAAAAAATGTATTTTTTTCCAACCTGAAAAAAAAAGGTATAATTTTGATTTATTCACAGCTGATAGTTGTTGTGTTGGTTGTTATTTTTTAATTTGACAATCGGAGGAAAAAGAGGTCAGTGCCCCTGACTAAATAGTCAGGTACTATATGTTTTAAAAATTCTCACTGATTTAGTCTAGTACTTGGGAGACTTGGTTTAAATCTCAGTTCTGCTTTTTTTAGCTGTGTAAACTAAAACAAGTAACTTAGCCTCTCTGAGCTATAGGCTCATCATTTATCAATTATCAGTGGATGACAAATAGCAATAGTTAGAAGTCAGGCCTTGGAGACAATACAACCCAGAGTTTGAGTGTCTGGTCTGCCATCTAGAGCACTGTGGCTTTAGGTAAGTTCTTTAACCTCTAAGACTCAATAGTAAAATGAAGACAGTATTACCTATCTCATCAAGTTGTGAAAAATCAAATGAAATAATGTACTTGATGTATCGTGACATAAAGATGGGAATACATGAGATTTGTAGCACCTAACAATTCCCTCTCTAGATTAAAAAATCACAGTTCTTATATATTCAGTGACTCAAACCTATCACAAAGACATTTTTCTCCTTGAATTCTGGCTGTATTCATAGCCTGTCCTACATACTAGTAAACTTCAACTTGAGTCAGAAATGCTTTATACTTTCCAAGTTTGTGATTTTGCAAAAGCATAAAAATCTCTTAAGGGCAGAGATCATTTGTACTTTTGTATTATAGTCCCCAGGATTCAGAAAATCACTGACTATATAATAACCACATAATCAATACTCACTGAATAAAATGATAATATAAGCTGTTGGCACTCAGAAATAATACTAGTGCTTTGCTTATTTACCTTTTATACATAAGAAGAGTAAGAATACATAGCAAAGAGAACCACTGATGAAATATATCTCTTATTTTTAGATTGCTGTTACCCTTGGTACAAGTACAGATATTATGACATTATTTCTGAGTCTTTTTAACCTCTTTTACTGAAAGCAAGTCTTGTGACTTAAAAAGAGTGCAATGATTTGACCATAGTTATATTGTAATTTTACTGTAAAACATTTATAAAACATTTTTTTCAAAATGCTAGCAGAGGAGGGTTTCATAGTCAACCTAATTTTATATTAGCAGTTTTACTTTAACATTTTAAGAGAAATAAATATAAGTGTTTGTGACATGTGAGACTCAGTATCAGTTATGAGATATTAAATAAGATACAAGTAATAATTAGGTTTATAAAATATAAGAATAAATTTTGTATATTAAAAAAGCCACTGAACATTTGTCATATTAAGACAAAAAAATCCTATTTGGACCTACTATGAATTACAGTATTCCTCAAGTTTATATCTTTCCCAAGAGAATTCTTTGTTATGTATTTCTTTTCACCTCATATGCAGCCACTTTCTTCCTACTTGAGATTTCCTACAGCTATAAAACTAAAAAACCAAGGCTAATATTTTTAGGTCAAGTTTCAAAACTAGTGTTTCTTTAAAGCTTTAAGAAAAGCTCTAAAGAGCTACATATAAATCCCTCAAAAGTCTTCAGATTTTGAGGAATTGATATCTCAATAAATAATAATATGTTTAGATAAAAAACTAAAGAAATATTTTTAAATAAGACATAACTGTATTTTTTGAATACCTGGAAAATAAAAGGCATAAATAAGAGGTATAGGTAATACCTGACAATTTTTAAAAAATCTAGTTTGTGGGCTCAATTTGTGTTACTGATTACAACTTGCTATGGAAGATGCCTTATTTTACAGTAGCTATTTTTAAGAAACCACTGGTAAAATTATAATGGTCATATCGTTCTCAAACTATTAACTTATTTAGGTTGCTCCTTCAAGACATTAAAATTATTTTATGCTTACATGAACTGCAAAATTTAAAAACCTGAATTATGATAAGAATTGGATACAAAAGTAGGTACAAAAAAACAGAAATACCCACATAGCAATTTAAGGCAGCAAAAGAATAATAAGCCAAATTTAAACCGCAGGGACAAATTACCATCAATAGACACGAACAAGAATTGGACGTGGACCAGAACTTTATCTCTATATTTATAAAGAGAAATTGGGTGTTATTTTACAGACAAAAATAAAGCTTTGCTTCTTTTTATGTCTCACCTGAAAGACTGGGAAAATATTTTCATGAGGCAAGACTTTATGGCCAGTCCAACTATTTAGACTGACATTTTAAAGTTATTTAAAACCCTCAGAAACCTTAGTTGCTAAAAATATACAAGCACAAAACACAGAGATTAAATGTCAATTTATATGATATTCTTGCTAAAAAGAACATTTGAATGACATAAATATTAAAAAGAAATAGACCTCAGTTAGTAATTTGGATTTATAAGGGCACTTCCTCTATATGACAGATAGTTCAATTAAATCTATACATGGCAGGGTGTAACTGAAAACATTGTTTTCTAATCTGAACGTACAGGTTCAATCTAATTCTGGTTTCATTATAGTGCACAATAAGAAAAATTTAAAATTGTATTATTCTTATATGGTCTTTAAATTCTCTAATATAAAGACACAAAATTTCTATGAACCAATAATTATTTAAAACTATTATGTAAGCTTCTGATTTATAATTTCATAGAAAATATTTATATCAAAGAAGGACATAAATTATATCCCTTAAATTAAAAAAATGTATGAGAATACATCTCTGGATATGTGATTAAAGGCCTGTAAGTCAAGTATTTTCCATAATCCCTTATAGAAGCTTTTCTTATGATACGAAAGAACAGAATGTCAATAAGTTTTACTTCTTTCCAAGAGCTTTTTTGCTTTACTTTTGGATGGTTAATACACTATAGTGAGAATAAGGAAGTAGTAAGAGCCCTGGAAGACACACTCTGGGGAGTAGGCATACAACATGTATTAAGTATTTATTGTGTTTCTAGTATTTTCATCCTATATAATAAAGAGGAAATATGCAAACTGACTGTCATGTCCTTGCACAAGATGGCCACCCCCATGTGGTCAAAAGATAGTCACCACAAGATGGCTGGCAGGGGAGGGCAGCTGGGGCAACTGGGCTGCAGGGGAGGACAGTAGGGGGCGACCAGGCCATCAGGGGAGGACAGTTGGGGGTGACCAGGCCAGCAGGGGAGGAGAGTTGGGGGCAATTGGGCCAGCAGGGGAGGGCAGCTGGGGGCAATTGGGATGGCAGGGGAGCAGTTAGGCATCGATCAGGCTGGCTGGAGAGTGGTTAAGGGGTGATCAGGCTGAGAGGCAGAAGCCGTTAGGGGCAATCGGGCAGGCAGGCAGGCAGGTGAGCAGTTGGGAGCCAGCAGTCCTGGATTGGGAGAGGGATGTCCTGAGGGGTTGCAGATTGGCGAAGGTGCAGGCTGGGCTGAGGGACACGCCTCCCCCCTCCCCCCGTCTCCCCCAGTGCACTGGGCCTCTAGTATGTAATAATAACCATGAGATATGGGTATTATAGTCCCCACTGGGAGATGAGGTTGCTGAAGTTTAGGGAAGTGAAGTAACTTGCCCAAAGTCACCTATTTGACTAATAAAAGTAGATTCTAAACTCCCTACAAAAATATAGTATGTCTATCTAGCTTTCTAAATAATCATAATTGCATTGTCTTCCAGTTGTGATTTTTACTGACATCAGCCCCCACCAAAGGAAATCTTGAAAATAGATCTATCCTACATAATAAAAGGATAATATGCAAATTGACCTTAACAGTGGAACCACCAGTCGCTATGATATGCACTGACCACCAGGGGACGCTCAATGCGGGAGCTGTCCTCTGGTGGTCGGTGTGCTCCTACAGGAGGAGCTCTGCTCAGTCACAAGTTGGGCTGATGGCTTTGAGCGCAGAAGTGGTGAGTGGGAGCCTCTCCTGTCTTCTTAGGCCTGATCCCCTGGGGAATGGGCCTAAGCTGGCAGGTGGACATGTCCTGAGAGGTCCCAGACTGTGAGAGAGTGCAGGCCGAGCTGAGGGACGCCGCCCCCCCCCCCCCCCCAGCCGAGTGCACAAATTTTCGTGCACTGGGCATCTAGTATTATATACATTCTCAGAAAGGGCAGGCAGGTAAACATGAGAATGCATAATTTTAGTGAAACATAGAAAGGCTCACCCAGATGTATAAAACATAAATTTGTGCAGTCATCTGTAGAAATTTTTTATCAAGGTAGTTTAGCCTTGCTCAATTATATGATACAGTGAACATTCAACATCACTGGGAACTATTTAAATAATTAATGACAATGCAGACTATTGGAAGCCAAAACACTTGACATTAAAGAAATCTAGGATTATTTTAGCATGTGTACCATTCAGTTTTATATACATGATGGAATGATACAGTGTAGAATTTGGATTCAGATCTAGATTTAAAACTTAGTGATATTCCAGCAAGGCATGGCTCAGTGGTTAAGCGTGGACCTATGAACTAGGAAGTCAAGGTTTGATTCCTGGTCAGGGTACATGCCTGGGTTGCAAGCTTGATCCCCAGTATGGGGCATGCAGGAGGCAGCCGATCAATGGTTTTCTCTCATTGTTGATGTTTCTATCTCTTTCTCCCTCTCCCGTCCTCTGAAATCAATAAAAATATATTAAAAGAAAAAAACAAAACTTGGTGATAGCAATTACTGATGGTGTAAGGGAAATTAAGAGACTTGGGTAAGTTTCTCTAATCCTCAGTTTCTCAATCCACAAAATGAGGAAAATAAGCAATACAAATTTATAGTGTTAAGATTAAATAACGAGGAGAACCAAGATGGCGGCATGAGGTGTGTACCTATATGCGCAGCCTCCACAACTACATTGTAGAAAAACAACTATACAGTGAAAGGCCATCCTCCGGAACCAAGGGAAGAGAAGCTTTGCAACTAGAAGTCAGGAGGAGGAGTGCACTGTGACTGGGTAGAGGCTCCCGGTGCCCAAACTGAGAGGTGCGGAGGCGCGGAACAGAAGTGGTGGCGTGGGTCAAAGGGTGGCGGCTGTGCCTGGATCGATGGCTGTGCCTGGATCCGTGGCTTGAAAGGAGATTATAAGCTCCGGGGTCACACTGAACGCAGTGCGGGCTGTCTGGCAATGGGGCGGAAGATCAGTGGTGTTCTAGCAGAGCTGTTTGCAGCGATCACTGACATGGAGATTCGGGGGCTCAGAGGCACACAGACTCCAGGGCTTGGAGGCTCCCAGTCAGCAGAGTGGCAGCCATTGCGGGCTGCTCTGCCACAGTGATTCTGAGACCACACCCTACCCCACCTACAACCCCGCCCAAGTTATGTGCCCGCCTGTCTGCAGCATAGCCTGAGGAACTGCAGCTGGGACAGAACTCCAAAAGTTCCAAACCCCAAACAACGAGGAAAAAGGTCTGCAGGTCATTTCCTCCCAGTGACACCTCCCAGTGATAACTGCAACAAGACTGTGCACTCAGCCTTCAAAGGCGTACAACAAGAGTGTCCACCCCAGGTGATTGGGGAGGCTGAATCACTGGGCTCTATAGTGCAGAAAGCCACTCCATCAACGCAGCCAAAATGCAGAGACAAAGAAACAGGTCACAAATGACAGAAATGGAGGAAAGCAAACTACTGGATATAGAGTTCAGAACTACGCTTTTAAGGTTTTTCAAGAATTTTCTAGAAACCGCCGATAAACTTAGTAATATTATGCAGAGATCCATCACCAGACTAGAGGTTTGCAATTATCAAGTCAAAGATCTGAAACATGAAAAAGCAAAAAGCACCCAACTGGAAGAAAAAAAAGAAAAAAGAATCCAGAAGTGTGAAGATAGTGTAAGGAGCATCTGGGACAACTTTAAGCGTACCAACATCAGAATTATAGGGGTGCCAGAAGAAGAGAGAGAGCAAGATATTGAAAACATATTTGAAGAAATAATGACAGAAAACTTCCCCTACCTGGTGAAAGAAATAGACTTCCAAGTCCAGGAAGCGCAGAGGATCCCAATCAAAAGGAACCCAAGGAAGACCACACCAAGACACATCATAATTAAAATGCCAAGGCCAAAAGACAAAGAGAGAATATTAAAAGCAGCAAGAGAAAAGCAGTTAGTTACCTACAAGGGAGTACCCATACGACTGTCAGCTGATTTCTCAACAGAAACCATGCAGGCCAGAAGGGACTGGCAAGAAATATTCAAAGTCATGAATAGTAGGAACCTACAACCAAGATTACTCTACCCAGCAAGGCTATCATGTAAAATTGATGGTCAGGTAAAGAGCTTCACAGACAAGAAAAAGCTAAAGGACTACATCACTACCAAACCAGGATTATTTGAAATGCTTAAGGGCATTCTTTAAGAAGAAGAGAAAGAAGAAAAAGGTAAATATAAAACGTATGAACAACAAAGTGACAACAAATACATATCTATCAACAAGTGAATATAACAAGTCAATAGAAATATCTGATGAACAGAATAAACTGGTGAATAAAATATAAGTAAGGGCATAGAAAGGGAATGGCCTGATATTTCTCAGGGGGAAGGGGACATGAGGGGTATGGGAAGAGAATGGACAAAAATCTACATCTATGGATGAAGCCGGGGAGGGGGGGGCGGGCGGGTAAGGGCATGGGGCAAGGGGGGGGACCAGGTGGAGGGGAGCTATGGGGGTTTAAAAAAAAAAGAACATCTGTAACAATCTGAACAATAAAGAATATTAATAAAATAAAAAAAAGATTAAATAACATATATTAAAGGGTTGACTGGCACAAAGTTGGTACACAAATGGCACCTGTTATTGTTATAGCTTTTAAATGATCTGGGGATAACATCTGCTCAAACTATATCCCAAGAAACCAGAAACACCAATCAGAAAGGATATATGCATCCCTATGTTTATAGCAGCACAATTTACAATAGCTACTAAGATTTAGAAACAGCCTAAGTGCCCATCAGCAGATGAGTGGATTAAAAAACTTTGGTACATCTACACAACAGAATACTATGCTGCTGTAAAAAAGAAGGAACTTTTACCATTTGCAATAGCATGGATGGAACTGGAGAGCATTATGTTAAGCAAAATAAGCCAGTCAGAGAAAGATAAATATCACATCTCACTCATATGTAGGATATAATGATCAACATAATTTGATAAATGAGAATAGATCCAGAGATAAATGGTAGGGAAAGGGGGGAGTTAGAGAGCAACTAAAGGACTTGTGTGCATGCATATTAGCATAACCAATGGACACAGACACTGGGGCAGTGGGGGCTTGCCTGGGGTGGGAATGGCTGGGGAGGGGGTGTCAATGGGGAAAAAGGAGACATATGTAAAGCTTTAGACAATAATAGAAAGAAGATCTGCTCAAATATGCTCCTTGGGGACTGGGCCTTCTTGGTAGTCTATGTCCCCTTGCCCCCTCCCTTCCCCCTGCCCCATGCAGCCAAAGACCAGAAGGAACACACCTGGAGTAGGAGAAGTTGGGTTTAATTTTTGTTGAAGAAAATCAGAAAGCTCACCATGGGGCATTGTGGAACGTCTCAATAAGAGGGCTTTATAAAGAGCTTATAATAGGATTTGGAATTTTGTGATTTGGGGAAGCTCCAAGGAAGGAGGGGTTCACTCTAGATTGGCTACAGCCACAAAGCAGGGGAAGTTCTACAGGGAGGACAGACCAGAGTGAGGCTAAAGCTACAAGTGGACAAGCAGCAGCAGCCACTCATATCAGCTGGGAGAAGGCAGTTTGGCATTTTGTGGGTGACACAGTGACCTTGTTTTGTCTGTGATTAGACAACATTTCAAAATGGTCTTGTTTTGTCTCATCTTACCATGGTCTCAACATAACCTTGTCTACTAGTGTTCTGAGAAACTGTTTATGTTCTAACAACACTGAGGCCTCTGTATCAGATCAATTCCTGGATATCAGCGGCTGCTTTTTCATAGTATCTTTTCAAAATATCTAGGAGGCCAGACCCATTACATGTGCTTAAGAAGCTTCCTGATTTAATTAATTAATTTAAAACTGAATCTACAAAAATACTTATGCAACTACTTTTAATAAAGAAGTTTGCTTGCTTCACTATACCTCTCAAAAGAGTGGCAATATAAAAACAACCAATTTAATTTTATTCCAGATGGAGAGTCTAAGTGATCTTATTAAGATCAGTCTTGAACCAAGAGCTAAAATACAGACTCTGATCATTTTACCTTACTCTATAAGATATAATGTTAAACTTCGTTAGTAGGTTCTGTCTTCCTCTGATGATTGTACTAGGTGGGCAAAATTATTTTCTTCATCAATCGCCATGGTCTTAACAAAAAACAAACAAGCAAATCTGGTGCATATGTTTAATCATTGCTTAGCCAGACTTTGAAAAGAATTATCTTTAATTTTAAAAATCCGTATTATGCATACTTCTCTTCTTCAAATGATGAATGTTATTTTCATGAGTAATATAAATTAATTAATGGTCAATTACCATAATAGTTTTAGGGGAAAATGTTTTCATAGTACACTTTAGTACATTTTTGGCTTACTGTTTGCCATTCTCATTCCAAATAGATATTAAGCATTTTAAGTTTCTTCAGTAATTTTGAAAGAGTGAATCAATTTTAAAAACGGGCTATTCAATGGCTATATATCACCTTTTTAGAACACATTTTACTGCCATGTCACACTCCCCTCACTCCAGCTCTTTTGGAGTAATCCATGACAACTCATGCAAAGGACTGTCCCACAATCATGGTCTGCCTCAGTTCCAGTGTTTTCCTACTTGAAGATATTGTAAATGAAAAGCCTAACAATCATAATCTCAAGAAACATAGAACTTGTGAGGAAATAAGTAATGAAAGGAGTAATAATCATAATCTCAAGTAACACAGAACTTGTGAGGAAATAAGCAAGGCTTGGTGTGGTGAGGTCAGTGCTGAATTATAGAAGGCCTTTATTAGAGGACATAGAAAAGCACTTGTTCTAGCAGATGCTCCTGAACTGTCTAGGGCAAGCTTCTCATTCCTACTCAACAGGAGAACACTTGGCTAGAGTTTCTCATAACTGGAATATCAAGAGCAATAGTAAACAGTTAAAAAGGTTAAGCTCATCAAGCCTGTAAAGAATCAAAGCAAATACTAGATCTTAAACTATCTGTTACTAAATGCCCTCATTAAACTTCATTCAGAAGTTCTGGAGTCTCACAAAAGCAAATATATTGAAAAAAGCTGCTATTAAATAAATAAAATCAAGATTTAGAGTGACTTAATATAATAAAATACATAATAAATATGTGTATATATATTTTATCTATGTATGTATATATCTGTGTGTATGAGTGTGTATGCATAGGTATTGTGAGAAATAAAAATATTTCCAGATATAAATGAAGATCAAGGGCATTTATTATTTAAGTATCTCAAATGATTTTCGTTAGTTAAGTTGATGGTGATAAAGGCTTTCAAATTTTTATTAACAACAACAAAGAATCTCCAAAATTAAAAGTATGTTATAAAAATGTAACATCTTTCTAGCACAAAAAAATACTAATACATTTTACCATAAATTAAATCACATTGTTTATGATATATAATCCTATAATTTTATATGAATATGGACCATAATGTGATATTTTTATTAATTCAGATGGATGCTGTACTCACAAAATTTACTTTTTTCTGCACAACTAAAAAAAAAAGAATCAACAAACACCTCATAATTAATTCTCATTCATTTTAAGAATATGACATATATAATATATGTTGTATGTATCAAGTTTATCAGTCTGAATAAGAGATAAAAAAACAATGACTAAGCTGCAACTTTTCTATACTTAGGGGTGGGGGGGGTTAAAACTCTGTACTAGTCAGTAATGGCTTAATTATAGCACTGTCTGGATCATCTACAAAAAAGCAATGATAAAGAGATAAGAGGAGTTTAGCAGAGCATCCAGAAATATAAAGATGAAGAATAAAAATCTTAACCACTGGGATAGAAGCTATTCTAGAATTTATCCATCTCCTTAGTAAATATTGTCTTAACTTAGTATTTCATAAAATTACAAATCCAGTGAATATGACAAATTAGAAGATATTAAGAGTCCTCCAGGTATGTCAGTGTTCTATGTGATTTCAGAGGAATAACATCTTATTGGGGAAATATTTCATGATTTCCTTTAGAGGACAATGATAATTATCAAATTATTAAATTATAAGACTAAATACTTACTTATTAAAGCATACATAAAAACCACATAACACGCACAGAGTGCTATTTCCTAAATTATCCTTCAAGTTAAATTAATAATGGCACCTAGATTTTTCTAAGAACTTAATTCATGTATAAATAAACTTCTCTATCACAATTTTAGGTCAACTCATAAAATAATTTTGCAGAGTATATATTACAGTTAATTCTTTATTTCTGCCCATTATTATTCTTCAAAGACTGAGAATTTGAATGTTAAGTCTTACCTGACCAGGTTCTGTTCCAGTAACAGTCAAGTCTTGGATGGATCTACGTCTTGGCTGTCCGTTGCCTTTTAAAAAATAAAAGAAGTAAAACCAAAATCTATTCAGACATACAATAAGGATTTAATTCCTACAGTAGGAAGTTCAAATCTGTTGCTCCTTGAATCTATACAAAATGTTTAGAAAAAACTGAATTTATTATTTAAAAAATAAAAAGAGAGAAAGGTGTAAAAAAAAGGTGGGGGGAGAGAGAAACAGCTGGAATGTTTTAACTCAAAAGTTGCCGGCCTATAACAAAGCATGTCCTAATACAATAACCACTCCTACCACACGAGTAGCTGCTGAACTCTCTCCCACCATCTTCTGTCATGTATTTAAATAGATGAATGCTTGGGAGGTGGGGCTGATGACGGCATCTATTTCAAGGGCCTTACGTTACAGCTTCTACAGCAAGACAGCTATCAGGTTGTAAGACATGACTGACTTTAATCAACAGCAGTACCTTCTTCATTTCAGAGCCTAAAAGGATGCTTAGACTTAAAATTATTAAACTTAGTCACACTTACTTAAGCCCATTTGTCTTTGTCAGATTCAGATAATCTATTGGTTGTGAATAACAACTCTTTAAGTTCCTACTGGAGATGAATGACTCTCATTCTGTTCTCAAATATACAGCTTGTTTAAATGGGCTATTGAGTTAATCCTGCTTTAGGGACTTCTATGCTGTAATAATTTAAAAATCAATTCATGAAAGAATTCTACAAATGTAAGTCTTCAACAAAAGAGAATGAATTAAGCACTAGCTTCACTCAGCACTTTTATTTGGGATGAGAGATCAGCTGTCTAAAAGGAAACACCGAAATATTATGAGTAACAGCTGACACAATACTCGAAATTCTTTTGACTCTGAAAGCTGTATTATGCAATTTCTCAACTGTGGGCAGCCCCAGGAACATGTACTCTAATAGTTGTGCCCTGATCAGCAGGCAGAATTCATTCTTAAAATTTACACTTCCATATCCTAAGTATTTTATTTTAAACCAATCAGTAATATAATTTAGCACATTAATCCATTAGACCCCATTACTACTTTACACATAAACTAAAAGGATCTTACAATAAAATAATGTTTGGTGCAACCATGTACAGTGAATATAAAAACTCAAATGTATAGCCACCCTTGAAAGTGTAAGACATCATCACTCTTTTCCATTTTAAACTATGTTTAAAATTCTTTCTATAATTATAACTCAAAAATGTACTTCAAATTTCATTTTATTCCAGTTCCAACTTTTGATTACAAACTAACAGAGCAACAAACTGCACATTTATTGAGTCAGGCACAGTAAGATACTTTTATGAAAACTTTTAACTATCTCTGTTTTTGGGAGACAAAAAAGATTCCCACTACCATGACTAATTAGCAATTTTAGGCACATTTCATTCAACACAATCATTCTAAAATTAGCTTACATGAGACAGGCTTGTAAAAGTGTCTGGAATTCTCTTTTCAGATAAGCAACATTTGTGAACCTGGGGAACCACCCAGCACGTGTGTCTAAAAATCATTACATCACCATTGCAATAACAACAAAAACAAACTCAAATCTAGGTGAAGGTTAAGAGAAAAGGGAAGTAAAAATTTTTAAGGAAATAGGGTAAAGAAGAGCTGACAGTTCACAAATGCCATTAAAATGAAAATTGTTTAAGCTACAGCATGAGTCAAAGCCAGCAATATTAAGCAATGCATTTAATTAGCATAACCAAAGCAGAAACCATCTGGCAAACAGTTCAAAGCAGAAAAGTATTACAATCAACAAATACTTGTTGCTCCAATAGTAAATTTGAGGTCGTAATTTAGAAATATGAATGTAAAAAAAAATATCCAATACCTATCATTAAAAATGAAAATTACTGGGTGTGTTCTTAGTAAATTTAGATTGATTCTGAATTTTTTTGCAACTAAATACTAATTTAGAAACTCACTTATTTTACATTTTTTAATGGTTCCTTGATATGTATATATCTATGTTACACATGGTAGTATAAAAGTACAAAAAGTAGAAAAGAGGAGCAAGATGCCTATCTAACCAGGGTTTCTTAGCACTGGCACTACTGACATTTTTGGCTGGACAAATCTTGGCTGTGGTAGGCTGTCCGGTACAGTGCTGATGTTTAGCAGGATCCCTAGCTTCTGCCTACTATATGTCAGGAGCACCTGTCAACTGCGACAACCAAAAATGTCCCCAGACATTGCCAAATGTGCCCTGGAAGGGGGAGAGGGGGGAAAATTCACTCTGATTGAGAACCAATGAGACTATTATTTTCTCCTATTCTCTCTCCTATAGTATTGGCTGTACTGCCCACTGTGTGTGTGTGTGTGTGTGTGTTTACCCTTAAGACCTAGATTAAGATTATACTATCATTTGCCTAAATTTTCCTGATTCCCTCAAACATTTAATGTAATTACAGCTCAGCAGTATGTGTGTAAAATGCTGCCACTTTAGTTATTCCCTTAAACATATAGTATCTTTTACCATGAAGTAAAATAATCTCAAGTATTTGTTAATTTTGAAAGCAACCCATGACTCAATAAATAAAATTACAATGTAAGAAATAGGTTAACTATTCTCTGAACAGAAATAGTGATGATGTAAAACAACGTACTTTGATAACCAGAATGAAAAGTAATTACTCTAAAAAAAATGGTTTTGTATACATAAAATGGCCCCTAGGAATTGTATAATTTATGTTTTATACATACTTATAATTTATATGGATTCTATATGTATGCTAATTCCTGGCCACTGAAGCTCAATTATAATTTGTTAAACAGGCACAATTTATTAAACACTATGTAAAAGACACTGACCAGTTCTGATTCAATGAACACTAAATAACAAAGACATTGTCTCTATCCTCAGTTTTCAGTTTCCTTGAGGAGAAAAAAAACAACCACTTAGGTATTCAATAGTATGCTAAAGGCACAATCACAGGCAAAGTACCACAGTGCTAGAGAATTCACCCAAAGCACACTCATGAGTGGGTGTGGGAGGGAAATTGTAATTTTCTTATCAAAATTTTAGGGCAAGAGGTAGAGGAAAACCTAAAGCAGAGGGATAAAGAAATGATCATTTGGGTAACATATATTAACCTATACTGAAGGTCACACATGCCATTAAAGCTTCTATCAAAAATGGTGATTTAGATTCATCATAAGATTATCACCATAAGAAATAAAAGCAATTTACCAACTTGAAGTACCATGAGTGAGTTACGTATAAAAAGTAATTTGTGGGAAGATTCTCCTGATAATGCACAAGAATTAGAATCGAACACTATTCTTTGGCAAGATACCATGCAAAACAGCAAATCTCATTTAATTTCTCTTTCTATTTTCTAAGTTAAGGCAAAATGGTATTTAGCAATCCTCTTTTCTCAACTTCCTATTTCACTTGCTACCAACAGAAAGAGGCTGGGATAGAAAGCCTAACGGACACCCCTAGAACAGCAACTAAGGAAGAAAAGGAGTCAAGGACAACAAGTATTTTTTAAGTATTGTTTCCTCTTTCTGCTGGGTGCATAAACGGTCTGGGTTCAGTTTATCTACTCACCTAAAAGCTGGGAGGAAGTTGGTAAAGTCTGGGCAGGCACTCTCCCTTCTGGGAAAAGGTTTACTTTGCCTTCTATTTTATCCTCATTTTTGGATATCTGAGGTATCCTGTCAAGCCCACTTCAGTGTAGATAAATGTATACATTTTCAATCTGTCTCCCTAATTACTGCATGCAAGGTATCTATTTTCATGTCCTACAAAAATTGGAGCAAGAAGCATTTTGTAAGTACCAGGGATCATTATTCCGGTTCCACAGTTATTAGACCAACTCAGGTGGCCTATGATACCTGATATGACGATCTCAGGGACATCCAGAATGTTGCCAAACGAAGCAGTTTTACGATGGCCCCGTTTAGGCTTGGAACAGGCTGCAAAAACACATATACACAGTATACATGCAAACAACCACAAAAGTAACACAGAAAACAATCAATTACAAAAACGATATAGTTTTCAAATAGTTATGTTAATAACACTCCGTGCAGAAAGGCATGCAGAACTATCTGACTTTTCATCCATGCTCAGAAAAGGCGTGATTAAGGAGCAAACAACTACCAATACAAGATGTTTCACGCACTGGCTTTAATTAGCAGAAGAAAAAAAAAAAGGACAGAAACAAACAAAGCTGCAAGGTAATGAGGATGCTAAATACAAATATGTTCATAGAAACAATTTATCTAAATGAAACAAACCACTGATATACAATGGAGGGACTAGGATGAAAGTGGGGAGGAAGAGAGGAGTTAAAAGAAATAAGCTACCATATATTTGTTTTACTATAAAAATACAGGAATATATGTTCAAGTTAGGTATTTTTTGAAGTGTGCTATAAAGTAGAATTCATTGGTTAAATGATAACTATTGCATTAAAGTATAAAATGTATATGCTTTTATAATTATAAATATTTACATATACTTCTATTAGACTGAGTTATTTATTATAGTTTCAAAGTTTAGGGTACATTCCCGCTAACCATGAATAGTGTTGAAAAGCTAGAGAAAATGAACCTTTCAAAGGGTAATTCACGAAAAACATCTGAACTGTGTAGAATTCAATAACTGTTCAATAGCACCTATTCTACATTTAGGCAGAAAAAAGATAGAGTAATTTGAATGCATATGGTTATCTTTAACCCAGTGAAATATCATTTCTGTAAAGAATAATTATAACAGTACCTGACTAGAATATTAACACTGGCAACTATAAAATTATTACAGCAGCACTTCCTGTTTTAAGGAGGAAATCACTATTTGGCAGGTCTATCTTGAATGATATACATGAAAAGGAAAATATTCCCCCAAGTGTGAGGGTATATCTCTACTTATCTGATACTACACTGAGACTCTCCCCTCCACAGAAACACTTGGGACTCATAAAGACCAGACAAGCTTATCAGTGGCAAGTGACCTGCAATCACCTTGATCGTTTCTGAAGACCCATCTGCATGGCAGACTGCTGGTGCCCTCCCAATCATTATTTTCCCCTTTCTCTTAGCAACAGAGTCCTGACTTTACTCTGGAAAAGCTCCATTAAGAGCTTGGATATGTGCCCTCTGGCCTTCACCTAATTTTTCCTTCCTGCTGTCTGGATTGTGTGGATCTGATGATTGGAACTGTAACCACAATCTGGAGCATCCCAGTATCTATGAAGATGGAAGCCACACGACAGGGAGTATGGCACAGAGGGACAGAAGCAATCTAGTCGCCTAATGATCATGTTTAAGTGTGAACAATGAAAGTTTATGTGTTAGACACTGTTATTTTGGACATTATGTTATATCGACCTGATTCTAATGCTGACTAATAAAACCACTGATCATGATTAGGTGAAGTCAAGTATAGTGTGACTGTCCTCTGGACAACTTCATCTGAAAATAACTCCACACAAAATGGGAATATTCAATTTAGAAAAAAAAAACACAAATGAATGACAAAAGATCTAAAAAACAAACAAAACAAAAACCTGATTAGCTAATTTTTAAAATACATATATGCTAATATACATGTATATACATATATAACTATGGGACACTATAAAAGACTGATTTTTTGTTTATATTTCCACATTTTTCACAAAAGAAATGTATTTAGCTGTATAATGAGCTTCCCTCCACCCCTGAGGGAATCAGAAAGAAGGCAATGAAACCACCATTACTAAAACGAAACGTAGCCAGAAAAGGAGGTTAGATGTCCACTCAGGGAACAACACATGTAATCTTTGTGTGTGACCAGTCCTTCCATAATTAATAATTTTCAGACCTGACAAAATGGAAATGTTAGTGTTTTCAAGATCAAATATAATTAACATAATCTTTTATTTTACAATTAAAAGCATTAACCACAACTAACTTAATTATCTTTGCTATGAGCAGGAGGAGCAGATAGTAAGGTCAAACTATATATGAATCTGGAGTACATTTTTTTGCTAATTTCAAAACAAGATATTTGCTATTATTTGAGTTTAGCACAACATTCTAGCAGAATCACTCATAATCTTCCAGCCCTGGCCGCTGTGACTCAGTTAGTTGGAGTGTTCCCCCATGCACCAGAAGGTTGCTGGATAGATTCCGAGTAAGGAAACTTACCTGGGTTGCAGGTTTGGTCTCCTGTTGGGGTGCATATGAGAGACAACCAATATCTCTCTCACATCAAAGTTTCTCTCTCTCTCTTAAAAAAATTAAAATATTCAAAAACTTGCAAAACATTATGGTTTTGGTAAAATTTCAATTTCTCCTATTTATTTTCTGCTCATGTTTACACTGAAAGAATAACATCTGATAAAATCTGTAATTAGTATCGTATAGCGTATGGTCCAAATAATTTTATAAGTCCTATCATCCTTATTTGCAATTTGAGAGAAATGTGTAAATTATTGCTAAAAGTTAGAAAGTATACTGTAAGCCTACTTCCTGTTTCAAAAATTTTTAAGACACAAAAATCCCTGATAACTGAAACAACTGAAACTGTCATTTTCACTCCTCTTCACACTTCTATTTCCTTTTTACCTGTAGTCGCAGCAATCCTGGCTTCTATTTCAGACATGTCAGCACTCATCCTCTTGCCCTCGGAGGTTGGGGGCAAGCTCTCTACGCTGTTCCCACGGGAAGCTCCCAAGCTTAAACGGCCAGATTCACTCTGTTAAAATTACAGGTCAATGTGAATTACTGAAACTTTGGATTTAAAATCCTAGATAGCCTAGAAGGAGAAAAAATACCAACTGGGATTCTTATGAGTTCTGTTTCTGAAAGAAAAGGGAAATTTCAGGGAAAGGGAGCTACAGGATTACGGGAGAGCAAGCTGCAATACTGGCCTTCAGAGAAGGGTGGTCACTGGAGTTAAATGCCCCATTTACTAGTTAACCTAAATGACTCAGGCAAGATGAGTAAAATCACACCTTAAATAGCAAAAGTATATCTGAACAACATGAAATGATAGATTTAGGACAACTTTAACTGGATAGAACAGCCAAGAAATAGCCATTTGACATTTTTTAAACATTAACCATTAAAGTTAGGAATCACCATAGGGAGAGAGCTGCACAGTTGGCAAAGGCAGCAATCATCAGGAGGGAAAACAATTTGGTAATAGGAGACTCTCATATGTCTCTACTTTTAAGCTTATCTGTTTTAGAAACAAGATTCAGAATTTGTATAATGGAAGATGGCAAATCATTTCAGTTGGTATAACATTGTGACTACTAAGGTTACTATATGATTTTTCTTTAATAACATAACAAACCTGTTGCTTTGCCTGATTTTTCAATAATTTTGATTCTAAGCGTTTAATAGTATCATTTGTGGAAGGAACTTGCTCCATATTAGTGTCACTTTTATTACTGGTATTTGTAGAAGCAATGTCCATGAATGAGCCTAGGAAAGCAGAAACATTTATGAATAATAAATACAAATGCTTCATCAAAATGTAATGTAAATTCTTTTCTAAACTAGCAAGACATAAATAGACTTTCCAAGCTAATAAAGATAGAACCCCCCAAAATTTTAAAGTGAAATTTAAGAATAGCACAAAAAGGGAACCAAAATACCTAAATAGTCTTCTCATAGTCAAAGATGCTTTAAAGTTGTTAGCCTGAACTAGTAGAATGAAGTGCCTATTAACCAAGATGGGGAAGATCAAGGTAGGCATGAGTTTGAAGGGAGTACCAAGAGCTTAGTTTGAATTCCTATTAGATATCATGCAAGTAGTTGGATGAGTGCAGAGTTCAGGTCTGGGATGGAGCAAAACACTGGCAAAGACAGTCCATAAAGCTATGATATTAAACGAGATTACCAAGAAAATGAGTGTAGACAGATAAGCAAAGAGTCCAAACTACGAAGTCCTGGGCACTCTAACATATATAGCCTGGGAAGATAAGAAATAATCAGCATAGAAAACCATCAGAATAGTGGCCAGAGATATAAGAGAATCTAGGCTAGTATGGCATCCTGGAGACCAACTGAAGAAAGTTGTGTAAGAAGGAGTGTAATGAACTATGTCAAATGCTACTGATAGTCAAAAAAGATGAGAACTGAAAATTATTCATTTAGATATAATAATCTGAAGATAACTGGTGACAACGTGAGAAGAGCAATTCTGAAGTACTGGTATAATAAAAGCCTGAAGAGGAGAGGACACAAGAGAGAATGGGAAGAAAAGCTAGAAAATCAAATATAGACTGTATATGCTCTGGGGATGATACCAGTAAAAAGGCTAAAATTGATGATGCCAGAGATGAGGGAAGGATTGCTGGAATGGGATTTAATACACAAGTTCACAGGCTTGCCTTTGGCTAGCAGCAAGGGCAGTTCAGCCATAGGAATAGAAGAAAATGCAGAGTACATGAGCAGATATACTGAAGGAGCTTGTGGAAACCATCTACTGATTACTCCAATTTTTTTCAGAGAAATAGTAAACAAGGTCAGCTGAGAGTGAGGAGAGTTTAAAGTTTGAGTAGAGAGTCTAAAATATAAAATTAAATCATCTAGGAGAAGCGAGATGGACTAAAATAAAGTACAAGTGTCCAGCAGCATTAAATAGAGATTTGAGGATAGTAAATAAATGTGTGTCATCCGCAGCCACATGCAGCTGCACTGATATGTGGAGTGAGCTGAGAGTCAGATTTAAGCAGCCTGTGGTTCAGCCAAGCAAACTTGAGTAAAGGGCTAGAAGGCAGAGAATTATTCCCAATGAAATTATAATATATAACTGCTCGGGATTAAATGGAGGAAAAAAGAATTTAGGAGGACTGAGGGTCAGTGAAAAGATCAAAGGGTTAAAGGTCAAGTATAAAAACAGGGAGAGGGTTTGAGAGCAGAAGCAAAAAACCCCAAAATGAAACAGAATTTTAGAGTTCACTTTAAAATTTAGCACAACTAAAATATTTTCAGTAAAACTGGAATTTGGAAATAACTAACCAAACAATAAACAGCTTAAAATAAATATAATTATTTTGAGGTGGGAGACATAGGTCAGTGAAAATATTTGTGAATGAAAATAAAATTTTGAGTATATGCACACATATACCTTTTAATTTTAATTAATAATAAAATGTCATAATGTATTCCCAAATATATACTGAGTAGTACAATTTTTCTAAGTTAGAGTATTATTTCTACTACCATTTTTTTTAAAGTTCTTATTTATTTGAGAGAGAGAGAGAGAGATCGCGCGCGTGCAAGGGAGAGAAAGGTAAAACCACTGATGAGAGAGAAACAATGATCTGCTGTTTCCTGCATGCCACCTACTAGGGGTTGAGTCTGCAACCTGGGATAGAACCAGTGACCTCTGGTACATGGGTTGATGCTCAACCAAATGGGCCACACCAGCCAGGGCTCTACTATCTTTTTTGATGACCATAATCTATGAATTCCACTTCTTCAGATTTAGAAAACTGAGGAACTCTGAACTAAAACTGTAGAAGAGTTTTTGTAAACTCTTCTATAAAGAGCAAAAAACAAATAAGGTGAGCATAATGAAGAACAATGTTATTACATATATATACAATAATTTCTAATAGTATTTGATCTAGCAATATCTATATACAAACTATTCAAAGAAAGAATAGCATTCATAGTAATATAACATCCAATTGTTTTATATATAACTATGCAAAAATTCCAAGACTTGGAAGCACAACTTTAGTAACTCTTTCATCTTGGACCTTCATGAAGAATGGTGCACCTGGAAACTCAAACTGTAGTCAGTCTTGTGAAACGAAAAAATTAAACTGCAAATGGGGATTATAATTTTATGGGAAAGACACACAAAAAAATTAGATGATTATTCTTCCGATCTCTCTGCTTACCTGTACTGGTGGCCGAGTTGCTCTGTCCCTCATCTGAGTACTGACAGGGATACTGCAGGGGCTCATCTGCTCCTGGAAAGTACTGCAGATAAAAAGCAAACCTAACTTAAAATTCCTTTCATACAAATGAAATCCTATACAATTAATTTGAAAAGTATATCCTAATTATTTTGTTATCATGGGATTGAACGCAGCAAAGATACTGCTTTATTTTCCTTAAGCACACAGTGAATTTGTAGATATCTAAGTTTTTGATATTTATAAAGATGACAACAACATACTCCTTTTCTAAATTTCAATTGTGATCAATGCCATCCTATATAATAAAAGCCTAATATGCTAAGTGTTTGGCTGGCCATTCAACCAATCAAAGCATAATATGCTAATGATATGCTAAGGCCGCTCAACTGCTCGCTATAACGTGCACTGACCACCAGGGGAAAGACGCTCCAACTGGCAGGTAAGCTTGCTGCTGGGGTCTGGCCAGTTGGGACTGAGTGATATGGCCAGACATGCCCAGGACCACCTCAGGGGATGTTGGAGAGCCAGTTTTGGCCTGATCCCACAGGCTAG
Organism: Murina feae; assembly: GCA_004026665.1. Classification (NCBI taxonomy): domain Eukaryota; kingdom Metazoa; phylum Chordata; class Mammalia; order Chiroptera; family Vespertilionidae; genus Murina; species Murina feae. Next base: position 43,619 of record PVJC01004096.1, on the reverse strand, counting down.
GCTGAGGGACTCCGCTGGTGCAGAAATTCCTGCACTGAGCCTCTAGTGTATTAAATAATGCAGAGACCAGAATCTTTAAGAAAATAGCAAATATTCTCTAAGGCATCATATGACATACATAACTCATAGCTATATGAAACATATTTATGTTCTCAAAGTAGTGATGTAAACTTCCAAATTATTGAAATGATTGTTAGTCTGATAACTGAGATTGGTGTGCCATAGAATAATGGTTAGAACTAATATTTTAAACAAAAGGGAAAGGTTACGCATATCTCTCAATGACCTGAACATGTAATATTTAGAAACATTTAGTGCAAAAAAATTAGAATTTAAGAGAAAAAATTTTTCTTCTTAAATTGAACAAAACATAGATTAAGCACAATTACAATTTGACCAATTTATATATCCCAATGTTTTAAGGTATGTGACTCTAGAGACTAAGTTGTTTTCTTAAGAACATATCTTTAGGGCCCAGAATTCTATATATGTATGTAGCTGCTACCCATAAATGATCGTTAATCAGATTAGTTCAAGCTGATCTGTCTAAATTATTTTCAACAGAATGAACAAACTACTAAAATTCTGGCCATTTAGGAAATCACTTAGCTATATTTAAGGACATCTGAAGATTCTCCTACTGAGCAAACTGTTTCAAGCACTTTTTAAAGTCAAGATACCGCTGAGAAATTTTGTTAGTGCCCCCAAAACAGAGTCCTAAAATTATTCAAATAATTCTAAAAATGTCTGATTTATAGACTAGGCAATTCTAATAATCATTGAAAAAGGTTGTTCTAAATTTAAAAATTCTATAAATTCTAATATGCAATGAAAAAACAAAAGGTAAAAAATCACTTGTGTCTACGAATGCAATCTCTCTATTGCCCTGCATAAGTGACTGCTTGATAAAATTAAAAATTTAGTTTAGCAAGTGTTAAAAGACATAAAATACCTAAGTCCCGTAAAGGCCCGCTTAGAGACCACCTAATTGAAAATGGCAACAGGCCCAAAAACAAACATTTACCCACTAAATTAAGCAGGAGGAAAAAGCAAGTCCCAAAATCTACTCTAGTCCCTTTTCATTATAAAGAACTAATTTTTTCCCCCTATAATAGTGTTTCCTCCTCTGATTATTGAGTAATAAATGTCCTTTGTAACTTGGAAAATACTGAAAAATATAAAGCAGAAATTAGTAATAATGTTCTTTTACTTTAAAACTCCATTAAAACTCAGTACACATCACATGCCCCTAAACACAAAGACCCTCAAAAGAAGGATTATACCCGCATCAAGTGAGTCATTATTTTCACAATCTCTTCCATTGAAGGGCGTAGAGAAGGATCTTTAGACCAACAGCGAGTCATCAGGCTCTCAATGGGCTTAGGTAAATTTTTGATCAGTGGTGGTCGAGTACCTATGAATAAAAATTAAAGGAGGGGGAAAGAATTCTTTACCCAAAGAATGTTGTCAGCTTTTTATATGTATTTCTTAAACAGTATTTATTTTATGGACCTGAATTTAAGATTTTTTTTGGAGTAATAAAAGTAGGGGTTTTTTATTTTTGTCTTTTAGGTTAATACTGTATTTTCATAAAGGGGAGAAGCTACACTTTTCAAAAAGTTAAATGAAAAAGTTTATATTCAATATGGTAATAGTAAGCCTGAGAATAATATTTCACTTGTTACCAATATTCTTTTAACAAATAATAATGGTTTAATTTGTGTTTTATTAAGAAAAATGAAATGGAAGCTTGGGGTAATTTTACTTGAACTGTATTTTCAGATTCACTTCAAAAATTTCAAATGTGTTTGAAAAATTATCTTCCATTCCTAAAAACTTATCTCCAAATGATTCTTTTGTGGGAAGAAGTCCTTTTGGCTGCTGTGAATCAGTCATTTCATAAGCTAAAAATGGACAATTTCTGTGTAATTACCAAACTTTAATATTATAAGTAAGATCTCCAACTTAAAGAAGGCCTCAAATACAATGAAACCCTTATAATTTTACCAATTAATAAGTTAGTTCTTTTATCCCTTACTTCATTGACATTCAATTATTTACTGATAACTGACAGAGAAGGAAAAAAAGTCTTGGTCAATGCTCTGGCATTCTCTACAATGACATTAAAGGACATAAAACGATAGGTGGTACAGGACACTGGTAAAGTGTTAAGATTACTCAGATGGTAGTACTGTTTGATAGGTCTACAAGTGACCTAAACAGTTAGGCAAATAGGTGTGCATCACTTGTGAAACAGTGTATTAAAATGCCACTAATCAGAATGATTATAATCAAGTGACAGAAATTAAATAACAGACAGTGATGTTAAAAGTTAGGAAGGTTAAGCAATTTTCCTTCACGAAGCATTTATTTTCCCAAAGCAAGTGTGAAGTGACTTGATTAATAAAAAGATGAATTCTCACACCATGGGTTGCCAAAAACATTCTAATTAGAAATATAAAATGAGAAATATAAAAGGGATGTAAAGACACTGAATCCATAAATCAACATAACTTAAAAATGTGAGGATTGGAGTCAGAAAGCTATAGACTGAATCCCAGAAATACCAGTTATAATCTTTCTTTAAATCCTCACCCAAGGATATGTTTATTGATTTGAAACAGGAAAAGAGAGAGGGAGAAAGAGAAACATCGATCGATTTCCTCCTGTATTTGCCCCTACCAGAGATCAAGCCCACAACCTTTTGGGTATGGGATGACGCTACAACCAAGCAAGCCACCCAGCTGAGGCACCAGCTATTAATCTTGTGTGTGACCTTGGGCAAGGTACTGAACCTCCCTAAGTCTCAGTTTCCTAATCTGTGAAACTGTAAAATGAGGCAATTATAGTATTTACTTCATAAGGATGAAGAAGATATAAAGAAAAAATATATAGAACACTTTGTGTTTTGCCTTTCTGCATAGCTTAACAACTCTTATTATTATTCTTTGCTTTAATCTCTCCAGTGAGATCCTTGTGCTAGAAAAAGCTATAGCTCCCCAATGATCTTAATGATGTGAAAGATTTTATATACTTATCAATTTAATTTTTAAATTTATTTTGTCCACAGACTCCAGCCTGATGCTTCTCTATCCCCTAAGTAGTTGGTTCTCACTGACTACTGATAACCTTGCTCAAATCAGCATAGCCAGCAGAACCCCTCAGCCTTGTGCAAAGGCCAGGACCACTCTAAGCCCTGCCCTGCCTGATTTTGGGTTGTGGGGATGGTGGGATACTGATAGCAGAAAAGTATTCTGGTACTAAAGATGTTAAAGATAAATGGTCTTCTTTGGGGGAGGAACAATTTTCCATATAGATAATACACAAATATATTTTTTAAAATGTTGGTTCACAAACCGTTATGAACAGCCCACATGATACGGAAAGCTGGACCACCAATCTCATCAAAGGGTTTCCGACGCGTTATCACTTCCCAAAGGATAATACCCCAGCTGAAGACGTCACATTTTTCACTGTAATTGCTACCTACAAAAAAATGTAGTACAATTTCAAGACTTTTTTCCTCATGACTAAGAATGAACATCGTGTACAAACAAGAGGAGAGGAGCCCACATGCAGAGCGAGAAATTACTCTTTCTAAAGTTCCTTAAATCTTTGCAAAAAACATATTTTTTAATAAATTAAGTGTAAATAAACTGGAAAATCTACTTTAGAAAGTCATGTTCTACTTTTCATCTGGGGCAGAGAATGAAACACATAACATTCCTGTCTATAATTTTTTAATCTTAAATTTTCTTCCCCCATTCTCTTGATGAAAAGCACTATCCTACTATTGAAGCAGAACAAATATCTAATTTAGTGTTAAGATTTTCTTTTCAATATATGGTAAGATAGAATTCTTAATTTGAAAACTAAAAAATAAGTTATAAACAGAGAATATTATGAATAACCAATTTGCAGTTGGCAGATTATGCGGCAAAATTTAAAGGATTTATAAGTTGGTGGGTAAATCATTACAATAAACAGCCAACCTGCCCACAAAAAACCCAAACCTCAAACAACCCACTATAAGAATGAACAATTATTATAACAGCAGCTCTTCATGTACTTAGTATACCATATGTACTACACATGCATTTAGCAGTGCATTGTAAGCATTACAATGATGTTAGAATCGAATTTGGGCTAAATGTGCTGACATCTTTCAGAAGTAAAAAATCTGCATGGCTACTAGTCTGAGCTTTGTTGCTCTAAACAATTAACAGTAACTTTTATTTCTCTTTTTTTAAATATAAACAAATATTTTTGGTCTCCATCCTACAGGAATGCTGTTATTTTAACTCACAGAAAGATATGTTAAATACATTATTTTTAAACAAGCTAATTATACTCATTCTATATTTGAAATTGAAAACATTATTATTATGAGGCATTATTTAACTTTTTATAATTTAGTACTCGCTTGTCCACTAACTTTTAAATTGAATTTTATGGCAAAATGGTTCCACTCAAATGACCATTTGCATAGCAAATTTCTTTCTCCCAGGCGGATGGCTAAAAAAGAAACAACCCTTCAAATTCATAAAAAATAAAAGAATAAACCTAAATCAGAATCTGATTACTGAACGTATGTGAATTTTATGGGCATTCTTGCGTCCTAACATACAAATCATACATTTTCAGTTAAACTTTTCATGTTTAAACGACTTGATGTTTTTATAGAGAAACCTAGTATGAAATTTATGGATCACTTTTTTAGAACTTGAGTGAAATATAGAGATGTAAAAGAAAGTAAACATAAGCTTATCCTTTACTTGTTACTCTTACTACTGTATTTTCGCCCAATTACTTGCATTCTTCCTAAGGCATGCTCATTTAGATGATCAATTTTTAATTCCTAGGAAACCCATACAAAAGCAGTTAATTCCCATTATTCCTGTTATGTTCTATAAAGTTGCTTTGAACATTGAATTAGTGAACACTGAATCACTTGCTCCTTGTGGAAATACAAGGGTAGTTTCCTGTGAGCCTCTTCGTAACTGATTTGTCATCTGACCAACACATAACATGTGTGTTTCTGTTTAAGACACTTTATTGAATATGTTTATTGATTCATTAATATTGAACTCATCACCAACAGCAGTATAACTCATACCTGAATGAAGATTAGCTAGTACATCTCTGCAAGACACATGATAACCTTCTTATCAATACTATTGAACACCAGACACTAGTGTTACAAGAACACTAGAAAGCGATTCAATACTATTCTTAGAGGCCATTTGAAATAGTGAAATTACTAACAAAAAGCGCACGTACACACGTACACCCCAGAACAAAAACATGGCACTAAAGAGATGAAAAAATGTCACAGTGTGAGAGCGAAAGTGCTGCTTTATTTGACCTTAGCTGGGATCATGTGTTTGGGGAACTCAAAAATTTTCCCTGCCCTAAGCATTCTCTGTGAAAGCACCATGAGTACTGATTCGAAGGTTACACACTGATTTGAATTTTACAAGTAGGGAATCTGAGAATGAGTATCAGCTGCACATATGCTGGAACTTGCAGAGAAGGTGCTAGACAACCTAAGTCTTGCTATGAGATTTAAGATCTAAGGCTATGTTTACTTAATACCTCCTTAGACTTTAGTATATACTTTATAATTATGTACCATATCGAAATAAACCAATGAGCAAGATCATGAACATATTGGTAATAAGACACATTACTAATCACATCATGCTTGTCATTTCACCTTCAAAGACTTCAGGTGCCATCCAGGCAGCGCTCCCCTTGTTATTGGTCATGTGTGTCTGAATGTCACAGGCTGTACCAAAATCACAGATTTTTAAAACTGTTCCCCCTGCGACCAACAGCAAACTGTTAAAAAAAACACACAAAAACATAGGTTGCTAGACTAATGTTTGATTCTACAAAAAGAGACGTCTGTGGTATATTAAAAAGAAAGGGTTAAGCAAAATGTCACCATTCAACTTCTGTAAAATGTTACCTGGTCACTACGACAACTTAGGAGTTCAGAGGAATATCAGTAAAAATTAACTGACCTCTTAGGAAAATTGCTAGAATCACATTTTGATGTCTCCATCTCTATCTCCATAATCTTTCCTGATTATAGTTTTCTCTGGGTCAAAATAAAATTTAAATTCTAAAATTTATGTATTTTTGGTATATGGGTAGATAGAGAATGAAGGTAGTCATTTAAGCTGTATAATTATAAACTATAAAATGTTAGGAAACTGAAATGACTTCCTTCCTTTTGTGAAATATTTTCATGTATGTTGTTTAATAACTAGGCAGTTATTCCAAAGCCAAAACATGCTCTAATACAGAAGGAAAGGAATGCGTTAGGGATTTGAAGCTGATGTTTCTGGCTCTTCCAGGAAAAGGATACTTTGTGCCTGATGCTTGTCTGTATCCTTTGAATCGTCAATCTGTTGCTGGAAAAGAGCTTTGCTATTCAACTCAATACAGAGGGAATGGAGGACTCAATTTTCATAACCAGCAAAAAAAGAAAAAAGCTAAGTGGCTAAGTGATTTCTTCTTCACTTAGCCAAAATAGGTAGCTGAGATAACAGCCAACAGCCTCAGAAGTCAAATTTTAAAAAAGTGTCATGAATCTGGGGTTTAAACATTATTTGACCAGGGACCTGGGGAGAGAGAGAAATCACTTTAAGCATTAGAGTAGAAATACAGTACACTAGTGGGAACAGTGATTCCAAGAGTCTGAACCTATATTAGATTAGACACGACAGTGACATGTTAAACTCAGAAGGGACACTTCGCTACTTTAAAACAGTATTAAGAGAATGGAATATTTGAGACTGATTTCCTAGGGAAAACCTCTTTATGGTGGTCAGAGATGGGGAGGGGGGAAGAACATGTGAGGACCCTCTTCCTCTGTCACAAAAAGTTTTAGCCTTTTAAAGTACTTATTTAGGGATTTTTTTGTTGTTTTAATCCTCATCCAAAGGTATTTTTTCCATTGATTTTTAGTGGGGGGAGCAGAAACACATTGATGTGAGAGAGACACATTGATTGGTTGTCACCCACACATTTCCTGACAAGGGCTGGGGATGGAACCTGCAACCCAGGTACATGCCCTTGACCGGATATCAAACCCACAACCCTTCTGTGTTTTAGCTGATGCTCCAACCACTGAGCCCCACCAGTCAGGGCTACTTAGGGAATTCTGAAGTTCTTTCAAAGTCCCAGAATCCTCAATATGGAGAAATCCAGAATATTCTCAAATTCTACCCAGATACCAGAATTGCCCTTTTGCCTTCCTATGAAAGAGTAAATAATAACCACTCTGTAAATTTTCCTAGAATATCTATTATATGTGGACATTGTGCTAGCTGTTAGGGATACACAAGGGACCAAGATAGACTTGTCTCTGCTCCCATGAAACTGTCTAGAGGCAACAATATATACGCAGGCACAAATAAGATAGGCTAAAAGATTCTAAACATGCCAATATAAAGTAGGAGTTATTAAAAATAAAATTCAACTAAAATAAAAATGTCACTAAAGACAATTCTAAAATGCAAGCTTAGCCTGACCAGTGTGGTTCAATGCTAAGTATTGACATATGAATCAGAAGGTCATGGATTAATTCCTGGTCAGAGCACATGCCAGAGTACAGTAGCAGGCTCAGATCTCCAGTAGGGGGCGTGCAGGAGGCAGCCAGTCAATGATTCTCTCTCATCACTGATGTTTCTCTCTCTCTCTCTCTCTCTCTCTCTCTCTCTCTCTCTCTCTCTCTCTCTTTCTTCCTCTTTGAAATCAATCTGACCTAATAAAAGAGTAATATGCAAAGTAACCATCACTCAGAGACACCGAAGCCACACCCACCACCCAATCAGAGTGTCTGTATGCAAATTAACCCAGCCAAGATGGCGGCCAGCAGCCATAGAGCTAGAGCAAACAGGAGGCTTCCGTTGCACCAATGATGGAGTTGAAACTGCCTGCCTAGGCCGGCCGGGCCTCTGCTCAAGGCAACAATGTTTCAATTATAGAATCCACGGAGCTGAAGCAAACAGGAAGCTTCATTGCCTGACTAGGCCTCTGCTCAAGGCAACAAAGTTTCAATTATAGAAGATAAATAAACCCCAGAAACCTGATTCCAGCCAGCCTTGCTGGGACGTTGGGTCAATGGGAGCTGTGGGCAGCCTGAAGATGGCCCTGAGCCCCTCACCCAGGCTGGCCAGGCACACCAGCAGGTGGACATCCCCTGAGGTGTCCCAGACTGTGAGAGGGCACAGGCTGGGCTGAGAGACCTCCCCTAGCCCCCCAAATGCACAAATTTTTGTGCACCGGGCCCCTAGTAAAAATATATTTTAAAATGCAAGCTTAGATAAATTACTAACTGATGCTGAGTCAAAATAAACACTCTTAAGCCAGCCAAAAGGGAAGAAAGAAGAGAAGCTCATGTGCGACTTATAGCTTGAATTAGGGAGTGAGGAGAGGGAGAGGGAAAGGAAGAGAGAGAGAGAGAAGCAGAGAGAGACACTTACTTTGGTGGTTTCAGGTCCCTGTGAATCAGAGCTTTGGGCTGCATGCTGTGAAGGTAAGCCACTCCTTGGGAACACTGTAAACACCAACTCATGGCATGGGCAGCAGTGTAATATGGCAATGGTTCAGCACCATGCAGCACTGCAAAAGAAAGGCACAAACTAAAAAGAACTTTATTGCATATAACAAAAGATACAAAATGAATGCAAGCACTATCAGAACACATGGCTGGGTACTTTTTCATACAGGCTCCTACCAGTCCTGTTTTTAATTATTTTCTAAATAAAAAGATGGAAACATCTAATAATTTCAAATGGATAACTACCATATAAGCACCTAACATTTTATAGTACTTCCATTAAATTATACATACATTGAAGTCAAATTAATATACATTACCATACTTTTTTATATTAATAGAAGTATCTCATACAATTATATAAATTATAAGCAGTGATGCACACTATTTTAAGAGAGAGAGATTCGTAGTACAGGAGACAAAATGTGTATCAAAATGTTTAAAATTACACTTTCTATAATAGTTAATGACTACAAATAGTTTAACCAAATAAAACAATGGAGTATACCCATTAAGAATGATAAACACATAGGCAGTAAATATAAGTAAAAATTTATATAAAATGTTAATTTGAAAAATAAAATGCAACAATTTATATAAATGGTTCAACAAGAGACGATACATTTACATATATGGTTGGTGTTACTTAGAGTGAAAGAGTTCTGTTCTATAAAGGTAACTAATTAATACATTTTCTTTCATTGTTATAATTAAAATGTTTTGTGAAATGAATTTTCACAGTTTTATTTTTTGTAAAGAAAGCAAAATAAAGCAGACTGAAATGGAAGTATGGTTCAAGAGTTCCAAAATAGGAAGGCTCAAAGTTAAGAGTGGCAAAAAGAAAAAAAAGAAAAGTGAGAAGATCTTTTAAAGGCAAATTTTACTTTACTTAAATGCTTTTAATATTATGAAAGGGACCATCAATTTAAAAGGTAGATATACTTCAATTTCTAAATGTTACATACTAATGTTGTAGTGTCTTATCTTTTTATTTTTGATCTTTAGCAGATTTCTATTTTTAAATGATCTCATTTGGAAACTCTGAAGGTAAATGTGAAAAATATTAACCTTACAGTTTATGTGAAAAGCTTTTCAATTCTACTAGATACAGACAGGTCTAATGACACTTACCATTATATAAAGAGCCCCCTTCAGCATATTCCATCACAAGGCACACCTAAAGGAAACATGCTAGAGTAATTAACCACAGAGCTACAGCTATCTCAGAAGTCTTGAAAGAAAACTTAGTTCAATCTTTGATTTTATAAATGCATTAAAAGAGATTCTCTTGCCCCCTACGTAAATGGCACTAGTGAGGGGGGTGGCTGTACTCGGGGGGGAAAAAGCCTATGATCTAAAACCTTGTCAGTCTAGGCACCCGCTATCTAAGAGTAGAGAAGATTGTAAAAAACATAATCACAAGATCTGTGGGGCTTTCTCCAGTGCTAATGAGTGGGTGCCATCACAGAATAGCGCAAGCCTCATAAGATGAGGTTACTGGATAAGAACACCTAAGACAACTCCTTCAATAATACTGGCTAGATTACAAATATATAAAGTACAATCGCCCACTCCCCCAAATAATGTAACAGTAAAATAGCTAAACTACACATCTGTCATGTAATTTCTGATACTGTTGACAATGAAAGGTGACAAACTTACTGGATTCAAACAGGCTCCATATAGCTTTACAATATTTGGATGGTTCACACGGGATAACTGCCGAAGCTGTAACAAATTAAGCTTTCTTTTAAAAAGTGCTAACTTTTGAGGAACTGATTTCATAGCATCATTAAAATCTTAAGGTTGTACAAAACAATCATTCAATAATCACTGTTTACTACATAGCAGCACTGTGGTCATAAGTGCCTGCCCAGAATGGGACAGAATCCCTGCTCTAAAGATCTCCCAGTTTAGTTGGGCAATAGACATGTAAACACATAATTAAAGCAATGTGCAAAGTGTCATAACAGGAGTTATAGACAGTCATAACAAGTACAAACAAGAAGAAATTAACTTGCCCAGAAATGTTAGGACAGCATCCCAGAGATGGCACTGGGCTGAGTTACTGAAGCCAGAAAAAGCCATCTTATGGTTGTCATCATCATCTTCACAGCTATGGTTGAATAACCTATCTACTCTATGCTGGGGCCTGGTAGGCACTTTATAGATATTGTATAATTCTCATGACTCTGCAAGATGAGGGAACTTTAAGGTAAGGCTCAGAGAGGTTTAAGTGAGCTGCTAAATACCCTACAGCCAGGACAACTATAGCTTTGTCCTAGCTGGTCTCCCTACTTCCAGTTTTAATCCTCCTTGATCCAATGATTCATACTGAAGTCAGTGAGGGGTTTGGCTGTATTCATTTCTCTTGTTTATATCTCAAACTTCTATTAATATGTCCCCTCAAACTGCTCCTTGCTGCCTTTCTTCTCTACCTTCTCCTCTCCTTTCTGTCTTTCCCCCTCCCTTCGTCCTTCCCTTCTCTATCACCTACAATATACTGTTGGTTCATATGAAGTCCATTAAGGTAAACTTTTTTATAATATGCAACTAGAAAGCTGTACTTTCTACAGCCAATATTTATGACTTTGGTCCTAAAAGAATTAATAACACTATTTGTTATACATATAAACACATATTTATTATACCCCATCTTGTTAACATTTAGCACTGAGGTTCAGTTGGCAGATTAGTCAAGCATTTATTCCTGCTCTCTCTCAAAATTCCCACAAAGACAGTAAAGGTATTTTTTTTTTAAGGCATAAATTCAGAAGGATGAACAGACTATAAATGTTTTGGAAGTTGGAAAGCAAATGACTAGCAATAACTGACAAAGCAGACTTAAAAATAAATGAGAAAAAGTGAGAAGCAGATTTATCCAAAAAACTTCCAAAAGTTTGGGCAGTGGTGGTAGCATGAGATAGGTAAGCAAGCAAGCTAATATAAGAACGGAGAGATGGGTTGAAAGTTAGACCCAAAGATCTCTCCTTCCGACTTCAAACAGCTTAGTGGCTCTTTATTATCCCAAAGATTAGAGGTGTGGATACTTTAGAGAAGGTATAATAAAGAGTCTCTGGATTAGGGACACCAAACAAAATTAAGAAGTGACCTCAAAGTAGCTGCCTCTGAGCAGAAACTTGATAGTAAGAAGGTATAAGGAACTGAAATTTTTTTTTAGTAAGAATATATGGACAACCGACAATTTAAATTACACATATGTATAACCTTGATTAAATTTTTTTCCCAAGCTATTATAATCTCTTTGATTCTCATTTCCTAGCATTTAACACCTATGCTTTTACCTAGTTTGTGAGGTTGTCACTAGAAGAGTATATAATCAATGACCTAATCTAAACTATGAACAAAAATTATGAGTAAGCAAGGCTGAAGCCAGACTCTTGGAGCATACTACTGGAGATTATCTTTCTTTATGATACTATCAAACCGTTCATTAGTATTTCTCAACTCATTCAACTAATTATAAAATCCAATTCATCATAACACAACCAAGTTCTTATTTCTCAATGTGACACATTTAAAAATATCATGCAGTATATTTAAAAATTATAATTAAATGAATTCACAGATATGAATTCAGAAGGTTTCTAAAGACTACTTATACACTGGCTGATAAGGTTAAAAAGCGATAGAACCACTGATTTAGTGAAACACTGTGATTTAATGTACAAAATTAATAGAGAATAAGTCTGATAATTCAACAATCTCATGATTATTAAATCCTCCATGAATCCTATATAGTAAAAGGGTAATATGCAAATGACCCTAATGGTGGAAGAACTAGGAATGACTGGTTGCTATGATGTGCACTAACCACCAGGGGGCAGACACGCAACATAGGAGCTGACCCCTGGTGGTCAATACCTCCCACAGGGGGAGTTCCACTCAGCCACAAGCTCGACTAATGGCTGTGAGCCTCTCCTGCCTCCTCCAAAGTGCTAAGGATGTCTGACTTCGGCTTAGGCCCGCTCCCCAGGGGACTGGGCCTAAGCTTGCAGGTGGACATTCCCCCAGGGCTCCTGAGCTGCCAGGGGGATGTCTGACTGTGGGGAATCAGGCCTAAGCCAACAAGTGGATATCCCCTGGACTGCAAGAGGACGCAGGCTGGGCTGAGGGACCCCATGAGTGCACGAATTTTCATGCACCGGGCCTCTGGTATATCTATAAAAGAACAGAGTTGTAAATTTTTACACTAAATGAGAAAAAGCAAATTTGAAATTATTTTTCCTTAAAATAATCTCATTCAAATTTCTAAAAATATCCAGACAAAATGAATGCATTTTCTAACTTAATTTTAGATAATAGGAGAGAATAGTATTTCTTTTCTATTTTAAAATTTAAATTTTATGCCTTGAAATAGATCTGAATTATATTTTAATTCAGAGATGAATTCATTTAGTTGAGTCTCCTTTCCTCCTTATTTTTAGTCAGAATGAAGACTGTGAATGAAAAAATGTTCCTATGGCATTACCTTTAGTTTTATCCAAATAGCTGATATTCAAGTATATGGAGAAGTGATAATTGAGAAATATTTTTTCATAATTAAATTCAGAATATCTTAGGTGAAAAAAAACCATACAATAGAAATGACATCTCATCTTACCTCTACAATAAAAGCTTTCCTCTCAGATTCACTTTCTATTTGTTTAATAGCAACATCTTTTGCTCTCCACTTAGCTTTGCAAACTACCCCAAAAGCTCCTCTTCCAACAACCTAAGTTAAAAAAGAAAAAACACACACCATGAGAATCAGAAACAAGCAAATCCAGCCCAATATATATCACTAAAGCCAATCTGAAAGAATTATTGAGGATAAATGAAATACATTTGTCTCTATATTTGAAAGTTTATGATCTACACATCTCTTCATTCTCAAGTAAAACCAAAAAAGCAAACAAAAAAAGATTCTTGAAGACAGGAAATAAAAGAGACAAGATGAGGAGAGAGAAAATGGTCTCAAAAAAATAAAAGAAACATAATCAATGTTTTAAGCTATCATATTTATGAAATTAAAAATAGCTTTGAATAATTCAGTAGCATTAGACAGGGAGGGGGAAAGGATAAAAATGTAGACAAAAGATTAGCCACTGTGAAGGATAAAATGTGGCATTATGTATAAAATAAAATGTTTTGTCAAGAAAAAGAAACACTGCTGATACATGCTAACACATCAATGAATTTAAAAAATATTACACTACGTGAAAGAAGTCAATATAAGAGACCACATATTATATGATTCCATTTATATGAAACTAGAGGCCCGGTGCATGAAATTTGTGCACTCAGCTGGGGGGGTGGGGGGAGGGAGGAGTCCCTCAGTCCAGCCTGCGCCCTCTTGTAGACCAGGAGCCCTTGGGGGATGTCCAATTAATGGCTTCAGCCCACTCTCCCAGAGCGGGCCAAAGCCGTCAGTCAGACATCCTTCGGGCTCCTGCGGAGGCAGGAGAGGATCCCACCACTGCCACTGCACTTGCCAGCCATGAGCCCAGCTGAGCATCACTCCCCCTGTGGGAGTGCACTAACCACCAGGGGGCAGCTCCTGCATTGAGTGTTTGCCCCTGGTGGTCAGTGCACACCACAGCATAATGTATTTGCATGTTAGCCTTTTATTATATGTCAAACAAAGACAAATCCATAGAGATACAAAGTAAATTAGTAGTTTGCCTGGGGCTGAGCGTAAAACAGAGATTAACTGTAAATGAGGAGAAGGAATACTACCAAGGCAAAAAAATTTGAAAACTGAATTATACTAATGGCTGCACAGCAATCCTATATAATAAATCCTATATAATAAAAGGCTAATATGCAAATCGACCAAACTGTGGAATGACCAGTAGCTATGACTTGCACTGACCACCTGGGGTCAGATGCTCAACACAGGAGCTGCCTCCTGGGATTGGGCCTAAGCTGTTAGTCAGACATCCCCCAAGGGCTCCTGAACTGTGAGAGGGCATGGGCTGGGCTAAGGGACCCCCCCCCCGCAAGTGCACGAATTTTGTGCAATGGGCCTCTAGTTTGTATATATCACAGTAACACTTTAAATGCATGTATACTGACATGTAAAATATATCATTAATTTTTTAAAAAATTATAAAAAGAAAACTGGTCATGTAGTATATCATTATTGAAGTTAACTGATAGGTCTCTCATGGGTTCTTTGCTCTCTCAGTCTAGTCTACTTTTATAAATGTTTGAGACTTGCCATAATATAAAAATAACAATAAACAAAATAGAATCATCATGAGATTCTATCATTGTAAAGAACCTTATTTAAGGATCATTTACTGCAATCTTTCAACTTCTAATGGATCTATTTATTTTTCCTTAAGTAAAAATCTACTTCCCCATATGGTTCTCATTTTTGAACTATGTAGTAGGCAATTAAGTGCCTACTAACTTGCCCAAAGCTATATGGTCAGTCAATAGCAATCTGGTTGATATCAGGCAATCTAACACCAGAATGTTAAGAATATTAATTTGTACACATATATCTGTATTATATCTCAGAAAGTAGCAGCTATAGCTTCCCTTGACGGAGGAGTCTTTACTTGAGCCAAAATTACATGAACAAATTCCTAGACACAAAACTCTTCTATAACAAAGTTGGCTGTTGCTAGGATAATTACAGACATTTCTCCTGTTACTTCATAAATAAAACCACTCAAATGGTTAACATTTATTGTTTACCATATGCCAGGTACCAGGCTATGTGCTTCATAAAATGACACATTTAATCCTCCTGCATTTTAAAGGTAAGTAAACCAAGTCATAAGTTTGCAAGTTGCCCAAGACAACATGGTCAGTAAGTATTCAGGGAAGCCAGGATTTAAAGCCTACAGTACCAATTCACTATTCAGCTTCTGTGTGACATTGGTTTATCGAAAGGAAACTAGACTGATGCTAGGCAAAAGTAAGCCAACACATCTGGTAGCCAGTCTTTCCTTTGGTGACTTTCCCTTTTTCCCTTTCTAGCCCAGGGTGCTCAGGTCCTTCCTGCTCTTCAGGTTCTTGTTCTACTTCACACCTCTCATAAGAGAAAGGAACCAACATCAGTAATTCGCACTTGTCATGCAGTTGCTTTAACATAAGTAGGTAATGGCTAAACCTGGCACCATCAGAATAATAGAAAGAGTAAGTCTGGGCTCTAGAACCCAACAGACTTGAGTTTGAATATTGGTTCTGTTTACCTATTAGTTATGATGCTGGGCAAGTTAATGTTTTTGAGCTCCTGTTTTCTTAACAGTAAAAAGAGAGATGCTTACATTTTCCTCAGTGAATATCTATAGAGTTCACAAATCAAAACCAGGCATTTCTTAAATACTACAAAAGAACAATAAGTGCTTGGAGTTGGGTATGAACCGGTATTGCACTACTCATTTCTCTACAATTGATCATGATAAATAGCAAACAGGTCCTAAATGAAATTTAAACTTTATGGCAACGTAGGCTAAGAAGGTATGGATGGAGAGCCTCCTACCTATTTGATATTTCTATGAAATAATGATTATGCAGTAATTTACTATATTCTTCAACCATGTACTTAAGAAACATCAAAGCAACTACTATTTATTAGGCCTCCTCTTGTTTCATTTTCCTATTCTCAGGAATGGTCACGTAGGAACTACTCCAAACATTTTATTTGTGGATCATGCACTTGTTGCAAAAACTGTGTTAGAATGTATGACTAACTGTGATGCACAAGTGCCACCTAGTGCTGAGATGATGGCTGACTCTGAGCTTTCAACTTAAAACCATGGTAACACAATGCTTAAGAAATTTTTTGGAATATTCAAATACAAAATAGGCACAGTTGTGTAAGATCAGAGTCCGTTTCTCAAAAAGCCTTGACTCAAGTTAGGCCATAAGTTATTTTATAAGTATGATGAAACAACAGATCTAAAAATGATAATAAAGTCCAAGATGCCCATCCAGGTTATACATATAAAGTGAATTACATGATAGGAAAAAATAATTGCTATAACTTCAAAGGAGTGAGCTTGGACATATAGAGTCTATGTTTAAAGAGTTTAAATTTCGGCATTATCTAATCACCAATTCCAATGTTTGGTGGGGAAGTTTATCCACACCCATCAAGCAATTCTCATATACTGGTTGGGTGTCCTACAATTCAACTCAATTCTGATATTACCTGGAGATAGCAACAGATCTCACAGGTTACAGGCTCAATTCTATAAGTCTCCAACCCCCCTCTGATTCTGACAAACCACTATCTTCTTTGGTTCAATTAATTAGCTAGAGCAGCTATTCAGACAAATATTTTACTTATTAGATTGCAGTTTATTATAAAACTAGGGGCCCGCTGCACAAAAATTTGTGCACTTGGGGGAGGGGGGGGCACTCAGCCCAGCCTGTGCCCTCTTGCAGCCTGGGACCCCTCAGGAGATGTTCACCTGCTGGCGTGCCTGGCCAGCCTGGGTGAGGGGCTGATGGCTGTTTGCAGGCTGGCCAAGCCCCCCAGTGGGAACCCTCACCCCATGGGGTTGTGGCCAGCCTGGGTGAGGGGCTAAGGGCCGTTTTCAGGCTGCTCACAGTCCTTTCAGGGTTCAGGTCCCTACTGGGGTGTCTGGCCAGTCTGGGTGAGGGGCTGAGAGCTGTTTTCAGGCTTCCCACAGCCCTTTCAGGGTTTGGGTCCCTACTGGGGTGCCTGGCCAGCCTGGGTGAGGGACTGAGGGCTATTTGCAGGCTGGCCACAGCTCCCACTGACCCAAGGTCCCAGTGAGGCTGGGTGGAAGCAGGTTTCTGGGGTTTATTTATCTTCTATAATTGAAACTTTGATGCCTTGAGCAGAGGCCACAGCCTGCCTAGGCAGGCAACAAAGCCTCCAGTTTGCTTCAGTTCCATGGCTTCTATAATTGAAACTTTGTTGCCTTGAGTGGAGGCCATAGCTGGCCTAGGCAGGAAGTTTCCTCCATCACTGATGCAACTAAGCCTCCTGTTCTAGCTTCGTGGCTGCCGGCTGCCATCCTGGCTGGGTTAATTTGCATATCATCACTCTGATTGGCTGGCGGGCATGGCTTAGGTGTAACGGAGTGAAGGTTAATTTGCATATTACTCTTTTATTAGATTAGACATAATTCAGGAATAGCAGAGAGCATACATAGAGCAAGGTATGGGAACTTCCCATACCCAATCTGTGTGACAATCTCCTCAAATCACACGTGTTCATCAATCTGGAAGCTCTCTGAACTTTGTCCTTTTGGGTGTTTATGGAGGCTTCATTACATGGGCATGGTTTATTTAATCATTCCTTTTTGGCCGCTGATTCAGCCTCCAACTCATCGCCACTCCATGGAGGTCGGGGAGGTAGGACTTTAAGTTCCAAAAGTCTAATCATAAGGTTGGTTGTCCTGGCAACCAGACCCCATCCTCAGGTGTGGTCCAACAGTAACCACATCAACATAACAAAAGACATCCTTATGGCGTTCCTCACTTACGAAATTCCGAGGTTTTGGGGAGCTGTGAGTCTGGAACCCTGGACAAAGACCAAATATATATAAAATTTTTATTTTGGTCATCTGAAAGACCAAATACATATTTCTTATAAATCACCATGTTGTAGTATCAAAAAATGACTTCATTTTTAAAAGTGGCATAAATGTAGAGATATTAAGGGTGAAAATTAAAAAATATATAAAGAATTGACCCCTGTCTTTATGGTATAAAAGTGAGATAGAGAAGAAATGTAAAGACAACACAACAAAACACTTCTTTAAACTCTAGCTGAAGAAAGCCAAAAATGAGAGTACATGACAGCAGCTAAGAAGCACTCCTTCCCCTTCTGGAACGAGCTGAGGGATTAGAGGGTACAAAGGATTTATCCCCCTACTTTTCAATAAGAACCTCTGGAGGAGGCAGCCTCACAGAATATGCTTTGCCAACGTGGGAAGCTACAAATGAATGGCAAGAGAGATAGACAGATGGAAGCCCTACTCAATCCCAACAGACATGGAAATGACACAGAAAAAATCTTGCCAAGGTAAAGCAAGGTAACTGAAAATTAAAGAATCTTCTCGCTGCAGGAAGGAGGCTGTTGTTGGCACAGTGTTGGCACAGTATATCAGAAGCTGGGATGGTAGATATATCGAAATCAGTAAAAGCCAAAGAGCAAGATCTAGTGAGCAAGCAGAGAGAAATGGGGTAAGGTCTCCTGCGTTCAAGAGGTGAAAAGTAAGGCTTATGCCAAGAGAACCATGAAGCTAATTTGTTTACTCCTGAAACCAATATTTCTTCAATGCCTCTGGTATATCAGAAATATAGTAGTAAATATGACAATGTCCCTGATCACATTGGAATGTACTTTCAATTAAACGGTAAGGGAAAGAAGACAGTCAATAAACAAAGATGAATAAAAAAATATCAGATTATAAAAAATGCCATGTAGGAAAAAAAAGAATGATGTGTTGAAGACATTAGTGGAAACTTAGGGCAAGATAGTATGGGAGAGGCATCTGAGGAGGTTACTAACTTTATAATGAACTAGGAGCCCAGTGCACAAATTTGTGCATGCTGAAAGGAACTGTGGGCCATGAGGCTGCATCCTCCATGCCCCTGCCCAGCTCCTCCCACCATGGCCCCCGATCCTGTCTGCCAACAGCCCTGCTCCTGCCGCTGCCACTCCCACATGCTGACGGTGTTGAGCTATTGGGGCCAGTGCCAGCAGTGGATACGAGCAAGGTCGGTACCAGCAGCGGGTGCGAGTGGCAACTGCTGCCCCAATAACCTCTTGGGGCTGGCAGCTGCTGCTCACACTCGCTGATGGCACCAAGTGATTGGACCAGCGCCAGATACTGGAAGCAGATGCGAGCGGGGCCATTGCCAGCAGCGGGTGCGAGAGGCATCTGCCAGTCTCAATCGCCCCTCAGGAACAGAGGGGGGGTGCAGAAGCCCTGAGGGTGCGAGTGGAGTTGATGCCAGCAGCAGCTGCGAGCACCAGGCGGGAGCAAAGAATTTTCAGACCACCAGAGGCTCACCCTCATGACAGCGACCAGCCCCCTCCTTAGTCTGGGCCCCTACTCACCTGCTTCACCATCCCACCGTGGCCAATACCCACCATGTTTCAAGCGCACGCCCCCTTGTGGTCAGCACACGTCATAGTGACCCGTTGTTCAGTTGTTCCGCCCTTTGGTCTATTTGCATATTAGGGTTTTATAGAGAGAGATTACTGTTGCTTGCTTAGAGTAGCAGACACTTATGAGTGTCTCACTCATATCTTCTCAGATTCTCTTACATCAGGCATCCTCAAACTACGGCCTGCGGACCACATGCAGCCCGTCGAGGACATTTATCCGGCCCACAGGGTGTTTTTGCCGCCGCTGCCTGTCCTGCTTAAAATAAGATATGTGCAGTATGCACAGGAATTTGTTCATAGTTTTTTGTTTTTTTTTTTAACTATAGTCCAGCCCTCCATCGGTCTGAGGGACAGTGAATTGGCCCCCTTTAAAAAGTTTGAGGACCCCTGTCTTACATCCATCCATCCCAGCTTGACTTCCAAGGGCCTAGCAGCTACATCTTTGTTGAGGGGTTAACCTTAATCCACTTTATCCACATGCTTGGGTAGGCTGAAAAAAAGAGGAAATTAATGTCCCTCAGGTGATGGCCCTTCACCCAGTGATCTATGGGGTAAAGGTATAAATACTCAGGTTCTTCACCCCTTTGCTGGAATAATTCTAGAGCTTTCTTGTGGTGTCAACTGGGGTAGTTGCTTTAACAATGTTCCTGTGATGGATGCCTTTCCTTTTTTCTATTACTTTCCCATCCCTCTGTCAGGGTCACTGCTCCAAATAAATCAAGTGCACTCAATCCTTGTCTTAGGATTTGCTTCTAGGGGAAACTCAACTAAGAACTTGGTATTCTGCAGACAGTCCAAGAAGGATCTTGGTTGTGGCAGTGCAACTCTACTAATTACAGATGGCAGGGGTTTTGTTTCTTTTTCAGGCCTGACAAACATACCCCAACATATGAGTGGCATATTTGATTGTAGATTTACATTTATGTAGATGATTTATTGGATTAACTGGTTTCACTTCTAGATCAAATAGCCCAATGAATAATGAAAATAACTGGGTTAAGTGATTATATATGCCACTGGAGGCTCAGTGCACAGAATTTGTGCACGGATGGGGTCCCCAGGCCTGGCTGGAGATCAGGGCCAATCTGTGGGGCAACTGGTGGGGCAATCAGGGGGTCCCTGCTGGCACCTGCCTTAGCTAGCCTGGCACCACCCTCTTGCTAGTCCCATACCCTCTGCTGCCACCAGTTGCCTCTCTCCGTGGAGTTATTGGCAAAGCAATTGGGGGGGGGGGGCCCTGCTGGCACTTGCCTTGGCTAACCTGGGGCCTAGAGGCAGCTCCTGCATTAAGCGTCTGCCCCCTGGTGGTCAGTGCATGTCATAGCAACTGGTCGTTCTGCAGTTCAGTCGATTTGCATATTAGGCTTTTAGTATATAGGATGGCACAAGGAACCAACCAAAGAAGAAATAACTAATGTAAAGGCCCTAAGGGGTAAATACCCTCATTTCCTATTGGACCATATTTGAACCCATCTATATAAGCTAGGCACTCAAGACATAGAAGTAAATAAACAAACCAAAATCTTTGCTCTTACTGTTTATATTCTCGTTAATGGAGACAAAGAAGCAGGATATAAGAAAAATATATGATTTTTAGAAAATGGTAAGTGTGCTAAGAAGAAAAGGAGCGTATCTTGTGTGTGTACACATGTACATGTACTCTCCCCACTCCAATTTTAAACATAGTCCTGCAAGGCCTCATTGAGAAACAGGACCTTTTAATAATGACCCGGGGAAATAGTGTTCAGTGTGGACAGTGCATAGTTGGAGAAGAGAAGAGTGAAGCAAAATAAGGCTGGAGAGACGGGCAGAGTCTAGATCCTGAATGGTTCTCTGTACTACAATAAGGACTCTGAATTTCAGTCTAAGAGCAATGGGAAACTGGAGGGACTTGAGAAAAGATATAATATAATTTTACATTAAAAAAATTCACTCTAGCTCTCTGTGAAAAATAGATTGGAGGGAAACTAGAATGTACAAACAGAAATCAGGAAGGAGGGCTATTACAGCAGCCCAAGGAAAAAAGGGTAACTGTGAGGACAAGGTTGATGGTAGTGCAGAAAAATGGGCAGATCTGGGTTATATTTTACAGGGAAAGTCAAAAAAGCTTGCTGATTCTTTGGATGTAGGCAAAATGAGTGGAGAGGAAGACGTAGACTAGGCAACAGTTCATAAATGATAAAAAACAATTCAGCAAGCAGATTTTTAAAAAATAACACAGAGTTCTGTTTTAGTCATACAAAGTTTCAGATGCCTACTAGATATCTGGGTGGAAATACCAAGAAATAAAGTGGAAACATGAGTCAAGAAGAAGTCAGGCAGGAGATAAGAACTTGGGACAGTCATCAGCATTTAATTGGTATTTCTAGTCAATCAATTGGATGAGATCATCAAAAAACAATAGGTAAATACTGGGATCCCAAAAGTGAGCTTTGAAGCACTTCAAACACAAACAGAGAAAGAAGCTGCAAAAACTGAGAAGGAGCAACAATAAGGAGACTGGCAAACCAGGGGAGTGTCACAAGAAGCCTAGAGAAGAGTTTCAAGAAACAGATACAAAAAACAGCAAAAGCAATAAGCCAATGGCTCTCAAAGGATGGTCTCTAGTTCAGAAGCGTCAACCTCATCTGGAAATTTGTGAGAAATATAAATTATGAGGTTCCAACTCCAATTACTTAGTCCAAGGGTTGGGATTAGCATCTGTGTTTAAACAAGCCCTTCAGGTGATTCTAATATTTGAGAACCACTGCATTAGATTATATTAAAAACATAATTAACAGGATGCTTCAGTGCAAGCCATCACATAGACCAGAGAGTCCTCCTGCTGTTGACATTATTTATGGAAATTTTCCACAGCACTGAGATTCCATCTTGCATAAGAAAGAAAAAGGAGAATTCTTGTGAGCAAACCAATGTTTGTCTTCCCACATAGAAAAAAGTGGCATTGACAGCAAACTGACACACACTGGCAACGGAGATAAATGAAAAAACTAAATTTAAACTACAAAACTTTATCAAAATTCTAATTCAAGTTCACAAACCAAATATGCTTTTTGGATTGCATTCATATATGAGTAAAACAAGTTTCTTTGATACATTACCATAACAATTATTTTGAATGACAACTTTCTCTAAGGATCAATTTTCACCAAGATTTAAAAAAGGGTGTACATTCAACTTACAAGTATCTCCCCCATCATAAACACCTATATAAAATGGTGAACTTAGAAATAATATTTCAGATATTTTTCACAATTGCTCATCTGTAAAAACAGAAGAACAGAGGAATGCAAAGAGGACTTTGGTTTTAAAGAAGTCAATTTAGAAATATTTCCTTCTAAATTTAGGAATGTTTTCTAAATTAAAATGTTGTTAGGTCAATATATTTTTTTATGATATGCATCTCCACCACCCATGGTTTAGTCTCCTTTTTATTTAGGGTCCACAATTTTAGTCTCATGTAGTAAAGCAGACTTAAATTTAATTTCTTAATAAAAAAATGTAGCCCTATCTGGTTTGGCTTAGTGGATAGAGCGTTGGCCTACAGACTCAATGGTCCCAGGTTCGATTCCAGTCAAGGGCATGTACCTTGGTTGCGGGCACATCCCTGGTAGGAGGTGTGCAGGAGGCAGCTGATCGATGTTTCTCTCTCATCAATGTTTCTAACTCTCTATCCCTCTTCCTTCCTCTCTGTAAAAAAAAAAAATAAATAAATTATATATATTTATATATATATATATATATATATATATATATATATATATATATATAAATAAAATGTAACATAAAAATAAGAGAGATGATACGTAGGATATTTCCAGGCCAATAGCATTAAAAAGTACAATAATAAAAATCAGAATTTGGTGTGTATGTGTATAAACAAAGCAACTCCTTAAAAATTAAATTCCTTAGGATGGAAGACTACTCCATTCCTTCACCCAAGTCAGTCTATTAAAAAGAAAAATATCTAAACAAAACTAAGTCAAAAAGGATGTATGCCCTTGTGCTTTGAATTTACTATGAAATAATTCTTCTTAATTGTCCCCAGTTCATGTTATTTTTAGTTCAGTGACTATAGCTGTCAGTTTGGTTTGGCCTGTTCTATGGGCTATGTGAACAGACCCTAGCTATGCTGCCACTACACTGGCTAGAAATCTGGAACATGATAGAACAAGCATAGATCTTCCATTTATTAATTAGAACTTGGAGCTCCCAACTATTTCAGAACTTCAAAATCTATTAATTAACTGTGGTAGAGTACAACTGCCATAGGCTGACAAAACAGACCTGTTAACACAAAAGATTATTCAAACCTATTTTCAGAATTTTCATGCATTTTTCAAAGCTTGCCATAAGACATCTGACCCATTTAATAGGTCTTTCTTTCAAATAATATATGTGTATCATCTTTTAAACTACACATGCACAACATAAAAGTTATCATTGGGCTACCTCTTCACTGTGACCACATTCCAGATCTACTGAAACCAAGGATTACTGTTCCACACAGAAGAGTATTTTAATAATTTTTGATATCCATAACTAATACTAACTAACAAACCTACGGACTCAGCTTTTTTTCAGGCTACTATTAAATTAGGTTTTTCTCTGTTATCAGTTGCCCATATATTCATAACCTAAAACTACCAAGTATACAACACTTCCAAAGTTCTTTACATGTTTCTCTTTAAAACAAAGCCTTTGCATGTCTCTATAAATATGCCTTGCTCATACACACACACACACACATACATATCAAAGGCTAATATGCTAAGCATTCCTCCGACCATCTGACTAGTCGCTATGATACACACTGACCACCAGGGGGCAGATGCACAACGCAGGAGCTGCCTTGACGTGCACTGGCCATTTACAAATAGCACCGCAGACCTGGTGCTGACAAAGCAACACTTAGCTTCCCCCAAGTGGGACATCACCCCACCCCAGAGTTACAACCCACCAAATTGCAGCCAGCACTGCCAAGATCCCATGGTCCACAACCCAGCCCAGCCCTGAAATGGTCGCTGTGGGCGCTAGGTAATGACATCATGTAGCAATGCCTGGCTAGTCCTCTCCCAAGCAACTAGCCTCCTTGCAGTTCTTCAGCCCGAGAACATGACTTATTTTATAGCCAGGTGCAAACATTTTAACCAAATGTCTGTGAAGCGTTTTTCCCGTGCCTCATCTCATTTGATCTCACAGAATTCCTGGAGTAGATAGATAGGAGACTTAGTAGAATCCTATTTTCTTTTCATTGGCCAGAAAACGGAGATTTAGAAAGTTTAGAAACTTGACCCGACTGAAAAGAAGAAATGGTGGACCTTGAAAATCACTTCAGGTTTTCTCACTGTGAAGAATATAGTTAAACACTGCTGCAGTTAAATATTTTACCCTTTGTTCTCCCTGCGTGATCTATAATAATAATCTGCTTTGTGTTGATATTTACTGCTGTGTTGATGACAATTACGTGAAAGAGAAGTTGGGGTGCTTCACTGGACTGGAAAAAGTTTAGCTAACTCAGAAAGCAGGTCTAATTAAGCAAGTTTATTCAATATATAAAAGTCTAAGTTGACTTTAAATGCATGCACAATACATATAAAGCTCTCGCTGGTGCCAATTGCATGCATGTGTTTTTATGTGTCATTGTTGATCGTGAATTTGGCTGACATTTCTATTATAGAGAAAGGGGAAATAGCAATATTAAAATATTTCTTCTAATTAATTTCCTTTCAATATTCACGAATCCATGCACCGGGCCACAAGTATGCTATAACTGAGGTCAACACTGTGAGTCTTCCTTTTAAAAAGAAACTACATCACATATGATCTATTTAGCGTTTTATTAGAGGCACCAATACTGGGCTTATTCACAGCACCTACCCCTGACAAACAAAAAGTATGTGCTAGGTATAATGGAGTGTTATGAAATCAACATTTGTAAAAAGAATCAATTTTCAGTTCTAGTATAAATGATGCCTTAGCCAAATCACTAACTAATTTCAACTACTAGTTTTATCACAGATAACAGAACCAAATAGTCACTAAATGTTTATGGGTATGCTGTAATAACTTCATTTACTCATTTAACTAATATTTATAGAAAAACTTCTAGGTGCTAGGCACTGGAATTACAGACATTAATAAGGCACCTTACATTTTGCTGGGGGATACACAATTTTGGTTACCATAAGGATAAATAGAAGTGACAAAGACATAGATTGCTCAGGAAAGCTTTCTAAGAAAGTAACATTTGAAGTAGGACTTGAATGGTGAGAAGGAGCCAGCCCTGAAGTTCTAGGGGAAACAGCATTCATTCCAGGCAGAGAAACAACTGCAACAAATTCATCTTAATACTTTTCTCAATCTTCGATGCTTACTTTATTCAAAACCTAGTTTTAAACTCTTTTCTACTCAATGAAGCCCTGTGGGGTTAAACCTACTTTCAAATTATAGCTTAAGTGCTCAATTTATATTATATTCATAGTTTTAAATTTGTGGTTCTAAAAATGTAATTATTAACTGTTCTGTGTTTATTCTTATCTCACAAGTCACAATTTCAAAGCAGAATCCTAAGATTCTTCTATTCATTTTTCTCAGTACCCTTGGAGTACTGTGCAGGGAGGAGAATGTTCACTAAGTGCTCAGGACCAATTACTATCAAGGAAATCAGTATTTGTTTCCTCATCAGAAAAATAAGGTCCTGGTTATAGAGTACAGACGGTCCTCGGGTTACATCGGACTCGACGTACGCCATTTCGTGGTTATGTCACCATCTCCCATTTATTTATTTTAAAGAAGTTCCATCATTTCGACATTTTTATTATTATTTATTTACCACAAGGAAAGGTCGGGAATTGTTATCTTTCTTTTAAACCTTTTTTACTGTTTCACTTCATTACTGCTGTGTAGATGCTCCGTATGAGTGACACAGGTGCTTATGTAGGTGGGTTCCCACATATGGCGAAAATTGCATTACGTCCTGCCGTAGGACTGGATCTCCGACGTAACCCGAGGACCTACGGTACTTTAGAAAAAGAACTAAAGGAACACCCAGCAGTAAGAGCAACTGACTCAGGAAATCTCAAATTCAATTCCTAAACATAAGGCTTCTGACAAATCAAACTCAATGATCACTTGTCAGTACCTGTAAAAATGGGGATATCACTTGTCTAATTTGGATTAGTTGGTCCAACTACATTCCATGGGAGATCGTGATCACTGTCCTTAAAGCATAAATACTGGAAACAATAAATGTGTTTTCATTTTAGAATGGGAAGAGATCTTAAATGATCTTAGCCAATCCCTCATTTCATGGGAGAAATCAGAGTCCCAGAAGATTTGTTAAAATTTACTGGATTACATTATGGCAGAATCAGTATGGCATCTAAATTTTTTAAATACCCAGCTCAGTACACTTGTCACCATACCACACTGCCTTTAACCACTTCTTGCAAGCTAGTTTCCAAAGTAGATACCTCACAATTTATTCTCTACACTTAAGATCCAGATAGTAAAAACTAAATTATCTTTTTAAAAAAGTACCTATGTAGATTTCTAAGGCTAAGACCTTACATAATTTGATATCAGAATTGAATTTAGGAAATGCCACACTGATATTACTGAGTCACAATATCAGGAACATGTACACAAATTAAATGCATTATTTATTTGACTTGCAGTTGGAATGTTTTCCTAACAGCTTCTAATTGAATCGACATAATTCTGATTCAATTACATTGTTATGTGAGAAATACAGATGATTTTCTTTTATTTATAGGTAATTTATATGTACATGTAAAACATTGAAAGCAATATAAAATACTTTTTGTTTCTGGTCATCTTTCTGCATTCTCTTATTCATGATATTAACCTAGAAGCAGAATCCAAGTTAAGAAATAGTAAATGAGAACCCATGGTACACCCTGGATCACGTAACAGCTTAATGTGTGCATATGAAGAACATATGATGAAAATTATGTAATGGCTTCAACATCAGAAAGGCTGAAAGGCAACCTTAAAGTGCAAATAAAC
Organism: Murina feae; assembly: GCA_004026665.1. Classification (NCBI taxonomy): domain Eukaryota; kingdom Metazoa; phylum Chordata; class Mammalia; order Chiroptera; family Vespertilionidae; genus Murina; species Murina feae. The sequence continues at coordinate 15,906 of PVJC01004096.1, read as the reverse complement.
TGGATATTTTAAAAAACTGTAAAACTAAATGACTACCTAATATTAGAAACTTTCATTTAAAAATAAAAATCTAGATCTCAGGAATGTCCTAAATATACCAAAGAAAGGCTGAAACATTAAACTCAAAGAAGGGTCTTTGGAAACATAAAAACCTAATCAGAAGTTAAATGGCTTTGGGAGAAGAGCAGCAAAATGTTTCCTTAGTAACTTTATTCCTCCAAGAAGCAAGAATGTAAAATGCTCTAGAAAGTAGTGTGCAAAAACTAAAGTTGTAAGGATCAAATGATGTAAGTCTGTGAAAGCATTTGGTTGACCATGAAGCACAAGTTATTATTATATAACAATTTTGTAGTCTACAAGTATGACAGTTCACCAGAGTAGCCGTAAATGTTTATTTAAAAGCTGCAATTCTTTTATACTGACTCACCGAATTTTTATTCTTAAAAAAGCAAGAATGCTAGCCATGAAAGCTGGATCAACTACCCACTTCTGAAAAAGGAATTTATCATAGCGTCAATTGGAAAAACAAAACAAAACACACACGAAAAAAATTCCCCCCTCTTTTCAAAATACAGGTCCTTCTTTTAGCCATGTGACCTTAAAAGCAGGTCACTCCTTCTCTGGAACTCAGTTTCCTAGTAATAATATGTGTCAGACACTGTGTTTGGTGTTTTGCATATTGCTTAGTAGGATCTGTTACACAAATAAATGAAATAGAAATCACCCATATTTTGTAGCGAGAAAACTAAAGCTCAAAGGGGATAGGAAACTTGCTCTGAATCACACAGCAATCAAGAGGTATGGCTGATATACTGGACCTTCCTCTAACCCCAAACGCCTTTCTCATCCACTTCTACTACCTTATAAAATAAGGTTGTTCCCAGTGATCTCGAAGGTTACTTTGTGAAATAAAAAATATGGCTAATACATTATTTTTCAAAACATGCATAGAAAACCACTCATTTGTTAAATGACAACTACCCTCACTACTTTTAGTGTTCCACTACTTAAAAATAATTTTGGACTTTGAAAGTAGTGATAACTGAGAATCTATACTAAAGGACATACAGGGTTCTTCATGGATATGTAATGCAAGGTACTTCATTTTTAAAATGTTGCACAAATAATATTTGATAGTATTTTCAACCAAAGTTTAACACTTTACAAAAGTGAGTCTTTAAAATACAGAGAGTTTTTACTTTTCTAAATGTTATGGTCCTTAGAACCAATCTACTCCTCTGTGAATGTGAAAAGCAGCAATGTACTGAAGACACCATAGTACCTTGCAGGGGTTCTCAACCTTCCGGCCCTTTAAATGCAGTTCCTCATGTTGTGACCCAACCATAAAATTATTTTTGTTGCTACTTCATAACCGTAATGTTGCTGCCGTTGTGAATCGTAATGTAAATATCTAACATGCAGGATGGTCTTAGGCGACCCCTGTGAAAGGGTCGTTCGACCACCGAAGGGGTCGCGACCCACAGGTTGAGAACCGCTGCAACTTAAATTGGGACAGCACAGGGAGCGGATTCGGACTTTCTAACAGAAGTGTCTGACCACGGAAATCACTAGTTATCTCTCCAGAATACGCTACTTGAAGTAGCCTTCCATCGTAACCAGCCTACATTACCAATGCTGAAATGCACCTAAATGAGTCCAATGGAAGGCAGAACATTTAATATTCTTGACTCCAGCTCTGAGGAATCGGCGAAAGAAACCACTCCGCACTCGGGGAGACACCCTGCTATACATGAAGATGCATTCATTTATCAAGCGTGTACCGAGCGCCCATTGCGTGCCAGGCAGAGCGAGAGGAACAATCCTTGGCCCTGAAGAGCGCCGCGTCTTAGTGCCATGACGCTCCGACACGGCCACGGTCTCGGATGAACTTACTCCTCACAGATGAACTGTCTCACCAGCTCATCTTCCGCTCTGAGATGACTCGAACCCGGGCACCCGAGTAGCAAGCCCAACTCCAGGATGCCTAAGTAAGGCCAAGAGAGCGCGACCTCGGAGCAGCGGTCCGCGGCGAGTTCCCTCCACACCCGGTCTCTGTGGGGTGCGGAGGACCCGGGGGAACCCCGCGGGGCCCCGCAAATCAGAGGGACGGAGAGACGCCTTAAGAGTCGGGACTAGGCAGAGGCGGGACCGGCCGGGGCCCGCACCTCCTAGCCCGGCCTCGCTCACCTCTTCCACCTCGATCTCTTTATAGTCGATTTCTTCAAAGTTGAGGACTTGGGAGGGGGCTTCGATCATGTCACTGGCCGAAGACGAGGAGGAGGAGGACGCAGCGGAGGCTGTAGACATGATCTCTCGCGGAGCCCGGGGGGCCCGGGGAGGCTGCCGCCCGGACACTCCGGGGGAGACCCGCGCCCACCCGCCTCCGGACCCGGCGTCAGCCTGGAGCCACGGCGATCCGTGGAAGGGACAGGGGCCGCGGCCACAGCCGAGTCCCCGCTCCGGCTCCTCTGGGCTTTCCGCCGCCGAGCCCCGCCCACTAGACTTCCGGTTCCGGCTTGAAATCGGAAACGGGAGGAGGGTTGAGAGCTGAGGGAGGGAAGAATGTTGTAACTGAGACAGAGAAAGGAAGCATAGTTTTGAGGGTGTGGTGGGGGAGGGTAAGAGGCTAACTCGGATCTGTAGGACAAACTTCGCGAGATCTTTGTGAAAGTGCCTCAGCAACAGATGATACCGCGAGAGCTAGCGGTCTGACGCACTTAAAATGCGCCAACGGAAGTGGCGCAGAGCGAGACGGAGCGTCGGTGCGGTTGGCCCTGCAGGAACCAGCGGGAAAGTTGAAAGCTCTGTTTTCAAACCTGATCTTGAAGTATGTTGTGGACACGCTCCCGTTTTTTGTAGTTTTACTTCTAAACCAAGCTGAACTATTTTTTTTAAAGAATCCTTGGAAAACGTGTTTCCCTCGATGTATAGGCAAGGAAGCAGTTACTCGTGTTACTTTGAATCAACCCGTGACTCTGGGAGACTCGAAAGCAGTGGTTCTCAACCTTCCTAATGCCGTGCGACCCTTTAATACAGTTCCTCATGTTGTGGTGACCCCCAGCCATAAAATTGTTTTCGTTGCTCTTTCTATAACTGTGATTTTGCTGCTGTTATGCATCGTAATGTAAATATCTGATATGCAGGATGGTCTTAGGCGGCCCCTGTGAAAGCAGATAATAAGAGAGCAAGCCAGCGCGTGTAACCTGAATAGCAATAGGAAGGCCGCGTGCTCAGGAACAGAAGTTAATATTCGATAAAGTAGACATTTATAATCTGATGTAATGTGTTTATCTGAAGTTGTGGGTTGCATTAATAGTACACATAGAGTGTGGAGCACCATGCATTTAAAATTAACCATTAACAATAACCTTGAAAAAAATTTTTTGCCATCTTCGAGACATGAGAAAATAGACTCCGAGATTAAAATGTTAAGCAAAAAAGCTGACTTCCCCAGTGAAGTGTACTTTTAAGTAAGGTAGCATTGAGCCTCCATGCTAGCCAAAAAGGAGGCCGGTCTTGGGACATGGAGTCTAAATCGCAAGAAGTCTGGTTAGGTGGAACGCACAGCATGCGTAGCGTGTAGCGTTTTGCAAGCATTTTTGTTCATCAGAAATTTACATTCGAGATAAGCACGGGGGTGGGGAGGAGGTGAAGTGAGGCCAGCTCTAGGTCCGCAGAAAGAAATGCCTGCTCCTGTACATTGGCTGTGGGCAGCTGCCTGGAGAGCCCAGGTGTCAACGGCAAGCAGAGGCTCCTGGCCTTAGGTGGTGCCTGACTAAAATAATCTATGGAAGTAGCCACCTGGGTATTAGCCCAAAACTCCAACCCTCAATAAAGGGACGTGAGCAGCAGCCATAACAAACTAACAGGTCTGTCTCGCTCTTCAGGGGCTGTCAGTTAGAACGTCTCACTTTTCTCCTTGTCAAAGCAATTATGGTCCTCACAAACCAGTAGAACGGAGGCCGGTGTATCTCCCAGGTGGATAGTAGGGGCGGTGTTGTGCTATCAACACAATTTTTAGTTTTAACTAACTGTTATTCTTTATTTCATTAGTTTGACCTGGAGCCTAATGAGAAAATTGGAGTTAGATATGAAGGTTTAAGGGCCAAGGATGTAAAATTCTCTCAGTAAGAGATTGATGTTTCTCTCCCTAAAAATCAATAAAAACATATCCTCAGGTGAAGGTTAAAAAGAAAGAGAAGTTATGAATTTCTGGAAAATACTCTTTTTTTTTTTTTTCATAGTTCTAGAAACACTTGATGAGAACTTGGTGAATGGATAAAAGAATGAAAGAATAATACCTTCTCACGGTACTCTGGATGATTTTCGGAGGGTTTTGACGACCTGTGCCAATGTTATGATGATGACTCCCAATCTCTCCCAGGGCTCAGGCTTTTTTCCAGAATTCTGAACCCATTGGATATCTCTATTGAGATGTAACACGGAAATTTCAAGAGTCCAAAAGCAAATTTAAAAGTTATCGCATACCACATACTTGTTCTGTGTGCATTGTCTGCCTCCACGAAGGATCCCATCATCTACTCAGTTGTCCAAGTGAGAAATCAGCTTAATTTCTACATGGAAAATTATGCTTACTGCAGGTTAAGTCAATGAGATGATCATTTTTTACTTGTAGTTTTTCTATACGAACTCCCAAGCTAGAATGATCACCTCTTAACCTTGTGCTCTCACTCTGCAGGTCATACCTGGTTTAACATCTTGATTTTAATACAGTGGATGCTCCCAAATGGGAACTCAAGAAGTATTTGTTATATGTTGTAGATGAATGAATAGCTTTTGGCAGTCCTCCCTTTCCTTGGAGTGCAAGAGGTGTGTTCTATACCTTTGGTTTAGGACTAGAATTCTGCTGACAAGGGACTAATCACTATATACAGCCATGAAGGTGTTCTTCTGCTGTTCTGCCTATAATCCCCCACCCCCAACATTTTGTTATGAAGAATATCAAACATCCAGAAAAATTTAGTGAAGGCATATATTTATTACCAAGATTCTATCATTAATATTTTATTATGCTTGATTTATTACATCTGTCCATCGGTACATACATACATACATACATACATGAATCTATCTTTAAAAATATATATTTATTGATTCCGGAAAGGAAGGGGGAGAGAGAGGGAGAGAGATAGAAGCATCAATGATGAGAATCATCGATTGGCTGCCTCCTGCATGACTCCTACTGGGAATTGAGCTTGAAAACCAGGCATGTGCCCTGACTGGAAATGAACCATGACCCTCGTGACCTTCTGGTTCATAGGTTAATTGATGCTCAACCACTGAGCAACACCTGCCAGGCTCTATTTTTTTCGTTGTTGGATGCATTTTAAAGTGAATTTTCTACATGATTTTGAACATCTGCCCAATATTTCTGCTGCTGTGTCTTATCCACTAATTTGACTTCTGATACTCACATTAGTCTAAAATCAATTCATGTCTATTTGCTTGCAGACCATCTTGTCATTTTGGGGGGAGGGGGGCGGTGGGTGAGCAGGTGTCTGCCTAACACCTTTTCACTAGCTTCTAATTAGAAAGTCCCAGCAGTGTTTGTGTCTCTGGATTCAGTCATCCCCAAGGTCCAATCTACCTCTCCCATTCTGTGACTTGATTATGTGAATTGATAAATTTCTATATTTCATTTAAGGTAATTCAAATTGTATTTTTGTCACTTGTGATCAGAATCCTAAGCACAGTTGACCCTTGAGCAACATGGGTTTGAAGTGGGTGGGTTCTCTTATATGCAAGTTTGTGGGTGTTATTTTATTATGTTATTGTTAATTCTCACCTGAGGATATTTTCCATTGATTTTTAGAGAGAGACAGAGAGAAAGCAGCATGGATGTGAGAGAGACACATTGATTGGTTGTCTCCCACATGAGTCCCAACCAGGGTTGGGATCGAGCCTGCAACCGAGGTACATGCCCAGGACTGGAATTGAACCTGGAACCTGTCAGTCCATAGGCTGATGTTCTATCCACTGGGACAACTGGATAGGGCTGTGGATGTCTTTTTTTCCCCCAGTAAATATCTGTGTTTTTTCTGATCTGTGCGTAGGAGTCTGCGAATGTGGAGGACCAACTGTATGCACAGATCTTCACAATTTTATATTGGGTATTTGAGCATCCATAGATATTGGCATTTGTGAGGGGTCCTGGAATGAATTCCCTTTGGATACCAAAGGTAGTTAAGTTTCGGGGGAGTCAAAAGTTATACATGGATTTTCAACTGAATGGTGGAGATCAATGTCCTTAACCCCTGTGTTGTTCAAGGATCAATTCAGAGAAATGAGGGAGGGGAGCTGAACCCATCTTAGTTAACCTCAATTTTTTTACTGTGTTCCCTTTAATTGAGTTAAGGATGGAAATTTGGACTTCATAATTTCACATCAACTTCGGTTCACTAGTCTATTGTGTGTCTACAAATTTCCAAAGATACATATCAAGTTATTTAAGTGGTCTCCTTCAAGTTCCTCCCAGTTTGAGTACTCTCCCCACCCAACTTCATGTCAGTGTCCTAGTTATTCCTCACTTGGACTTTGTTGTCAATTTTAACCCTTTTACACTATCCAGGGGATGAGAGCCAAAAGAGTTTTGAGATCCATTCCTACCATCTTTTTGCATGTTCTAAATGGGATTCTCATCTTATTTGGCTTATTTTGAATTTGAGGATATCTGGCATCTATTTTCATTGAGGCTTCGAAACAGACTAAAATAGTTCCACTTCACTGTTTTGTTGTATTGGCAACAGAATGTTGTAATCTAATAAAAGAGTAGTATGCAAATTAACCATCACTCGGAGACACCTAAGCTACGCCCAGCATCCAATCAGAGCGACTGTATGCAAATTAACCGAGCCAAGATGGCAGTCGGCAGCCATGGAGCGAGAGCAAACAGGAGGCTTCCATTGTACCAGTGATGGAGTTGAAACTGCATGCCTAGGCCAGCCGGGCCTCTGCCCAAAGCAACAATGTTTCAATTATAGAAGCCATGGAGCTGAAGCAAACAGGAGGCTTTGTTGCCTGCCTAGGCCTTGGCTCAAGGCAACAAAGTTTCAATTATAGAAGATAAATAAACCCCAGAAACCTGATTCCAGCCAGCCTTGCTGGGACGTTGAGTCAATTGGAGCTGTGGGCAACTTGAAAATGGCCCTTAGTCCCTCACCCAGGCTGGCCACACCACTATGGGGTGAGGGTTCCCACTGGCGGGCTTAGCCAGCCTGCAAACAGCCATCAGCCCCTCACCCAGGCTGGCCAGGCACGCCAGCAGGTGGACATTCCTCGAGGGGTTCCAGACTGCGAGAGGGCACAGGCTGGGCTGAGGGACCCCCCTGAGTGCACAAATTTTTTATGCACCGAGCCCCTAGTATACAATAATATATCAGATGCGGACTTCCATATTTTGTTAGTTAATATGACTTGTTATATGTAACAGGAAACTCAAAACAAAATGGCTTAAACAAAAAAGTAGATTTATTGGCTCAGTTAAGTTCAAGAGCTAGAATGGGCTTCAAGTGTCTTTTGATTCATAAAAAATGCTAGCATTAATAAGTTTCTAGCCTAGTTGGTGTGGCTCAGTGGTTGAATGTCAACCTATGAACCTGGAGGTCATGGTTTGATTCCTGGTCAAGGCACATGCCCAGATGCAGGTTCAATCCCCAATGTGAGGCATGCAGGAGGCAGCCAATCAATGCTCATTGATGTTTCTCTCTCTCTCTCCTCCCCCCCCCCACTTCCTCTCTGAAATCAGTAAAAATATTTTAAAAAGCCGTTACTGGTTTGGCTCAGTGGTTGGAGCATCAGTCTGGGGACTGAAGGGTCCCAGGTTCGATTCCAGTCAGAGGCATGTACCTTGGTTGTGGGCACATCCCCAGTAGGGGATGTATAGGAGGCAGCTGATCAATGTTTCTCTCTCGTTGATGTTTCTGGCTCTCTATCCCTCTCCCTTCCTCTCTGTAAAAAATCAATAAAAATATATTTTTAACAAAATATAAAAAATAATGAGTTTCCATTACTGCCTTCTGCCTTTTGTGGTGTTTGCCATTGCCCTAGAACAGTGTTTCTCAACCTTTTTATTTTTATTACTAGAGGCCTGGTGCATGAAATTCATGTGTGGGTACAGTCCCTAGGCCTGGCCTGAGATCAGGGCCATCTTCCCTGGCTGCCTGCAGCCAGCCCTGCCACCCACCCCGGTTCCCCATTCGCCATTGGGCGATCGGAGCCTCACGGATCGGGGAAGGGACCGAGAAGTCAGCCATTCCCACCTGCTTGCTGCCCCCGCTGCAGATTGCCCTCTGTGTGTGGGGGGCGACTGGTGGGGTGGGGGCCTTGGCCTGGAGCCACCCACGTCCCCTGCCACTCACCCCTAGCTCCTTGTTCACCATCAGGCGATTGGAGCCTGCTGGCCAGGGAAAGAAACCAAAAGGTGGTCAGTGCACCTCATAGTGACTGGTCAAGTGAGCATCTGGTTGTTCTGCCATTAAGATCAATTTGCATATTACCCTTTTATCATATAGTATATTACATAGGATAGAGGCCTAGTGCATAGGTGGGGGCTGACCAGCCTGCCCTGATGGGGGCCCTGGATCGGGGTGGGGTCCCTGCTAGGGGGTAAGGGTGAGGGGCTGCAGGGGGTTTGCAGGCTGGCCATGCCCCCCCCATTGAGGTGGGGGTCCCTGCTGGGGGGCAGGGCTGGCTGGGTGAGGGGCCATGGCCATTCTGGTCTCTGGTTGTTCTGGACATTCTGCCATTTTAGTCACTGGGCTTTTATTATATAGGATTGTTCCCTCTTCCCAAGGAGTGTTTTAAGACTTTTTCTAATGCCCCCTAAAGTGTTAATACCACAAACATTCTATATATCTGTTTTTGTACTATGTGCATATTTCTGTTTCTACATAAAAGAGTAAGATTTTTCCCTTTTCCCAGTTTTCATCCCTGTGGGTCATTTTTCATCTGATGTACTGCACTTTTCAGTGTAATGACAGAGAGAATCTCTTTGGTAACGATTTCAGAAAAGCAGGAACTTTCTTTTTCAAAAGCCTTCGGCTGGTTTGGCTCAGTGGTTGGAGTGTAGGCCCAGCGATTGAGGGTTTAATTCCTGGTCAAGGGCATATATGTACTCCAGCCCCAGTGTGTCTTCTGGATGCGAGCAGGAGGCAACCAATCCATGTGTTTCTCACATTGATGTTTATCTCTCTCCCCCTATCTCCCAGTCTTTGTTAGGCAATGGAAACAGAAAAAGAAAAAGAAATTTAAAAAAGAAAAAGTCCTTGGCAACTTTATCCTTGAATGAGGAATGGGGGCCAGGAGGTTTGAGGCTGCAAATATCTTAATTAGCTTAGATCCAGAACTTAAGGAAGCATGGGCTTTGAGAAGGAGCAGCTGCCACCAGAGGAAAATCTGAAGACTCTCAGGAGATGCAAAGCAGGGAATGGTATGCAACCAACAAATGTTCATTACTCATAAGTCTATTTAGGCTGAGCTCTGTACCTAAAAAGTGCTACTTTTAACTCCTTCTCCCAGAACCAAACTAGTCCAACTTGATTAAATAGTCTTTTCAGGAAGTTCAGAAGTAGTTTTCTGCTTACTGTATTCAAAACTGCAACACACAGAAGATAGCCATGGCATTTCAGTGACACTGCTGGAAAGAAGCTCCCCAAATGTTTGCATTTCTTTAATATTTAAGTTTATCTTACATCTTCATCCTAGGTTTTTCACAGAACCATGGAGCTGCTGGAAGGGTTTGTTTGGCTGATAAGAGTATGTCTGTGAAGGTAGAGTCTTCTGGTAGATGCAACTCTGACATTAGAGATAGCTGACCTTTCTCTTTTAAAAAAATAAAAAATATTCTATTGATTTTTTACAGAGAGGAAAGGAGAGAGATAGAGAGTTAGAAACATTGATCAGCTGCCTCCTGCACATCTCCTACTTGGGATGTGCCCACAACCAAGGTACATGCCCTTGACCGGAATCGAACCTGGGACCTCTCAGTCTGAAGGCCGACACTCTATCCACTGAGCCAAACCGGTTAGGGCTGACCTTTCTCTTTGTAGCTACTGTTATCCCCCCTCCAAACCAAGCTTGCTGCATGGCAGTTGCATTGGTGGTGCCCCTGTGTCCTGCAGATAAAGTATCATTGTCTTTGAAATACTTGGCATGAAAAATTCAACTAGTTTCAAAATTCATTTATTTATATTATCACAAGAATTTGAACATTACGTTTGCCACTTAAAGAAAAGGAAGAATTATTAGTCTTTAACATAATTTCAACCTTTGAAAACTTTAAAATGATTATAAAAATATTTATATTTTTTTTCATTTACTTGTGTGAACAAAGTTTTCTTTGATGATGACAATCAAGAATTCAAAGAGGTGATTCTTAAAATGTCTTGATCAGGAATTGATAATAGGCATCTCAAGTATATGTTTTTATATTAAAATTATGAAGAAAAGGTTATTAAAATTTTTACCAAAAATTTGAAAAATATATTTGATATTTATACAAATTCAGTGTTTAACATGGTATCTAATACTGTGTATTTATTTTTTAAAAGTATATGGTATGAGACAGCAATGGCATTTTTATTTATTTAATTTTAATCTTTATTGTTGAGACTAGAGGTCTGTTTCACGAAGATTCGTGCAGTAGGACTTCCTTCCCTTCCTCTGGCTGCTGGCACCGGTTTTCCTCCGGCACACAGGACCCAGGCTGCAGCGGAGAAGCCAAGCCTCTTCAGTCTTCAGTTGTCTTCAGTCTTCGCTCCGCACCTGCATATGCAAATTAACTGCCATCTTTGTTGGGTTAATTTGCATACTCATCCTAATTGGCTGGTGGGTGTAGCAGAGTGACACCAATTTGCATGTTTCTCTTTTATTAGTGTAGATTATTACAGATGTCCCTCTTCCCCACCCTTTGCTGCCCTCCACCCGGGTCCCACCCCACACCAGACCTTCGCCACCCTACTGTCTGTGTCCCTAAGTAATGCATATATGCATGTAAGATCTTTGTTAAATCTCTTCCCATCCCCTCACTCCCTTTCCTCTGAGAATTGTCAGTCCATTCTATTTCCATGTCTCTGATTCTATTTTATTCATTAGTTTATTCTGTTCATTAGATTTCTTATTTATTTATTTTGATTTTTTAGATTTAATTGTTGATGTATTTGTTGCCATTTTGTTGTTTATATATTTTTCTTTTTCTTCTTATTCTTCTTAAAGAATACCCTTCAACATTTCATACAATGCTGGTGATGAAATACTTTTGCTTTTTCTTGTCTGTGAAGCTCTTTATTTGACCTTTAATTCTGAATGATAGCTTTGCTTGGTAGAGTAATCTTGGTTGTAGGTCCTTGCTAGTCATCACTCTGAATATTTTTTGCCACTCCCTTCTGGCCGGCATTGTTTCTGTTGAGAAATCAGCTGACAGTCATATGGGCATTCCCTTATAGGTAACTAACTGCTTTTCTCTTGCTGCTTTTAAGATTCTCTCTTTGTCTTTAGACCTTGATATTTTAATTATGGTGTGTCTTAGTGTAATCCTCCTTGGGTTTCTCTTTTGGGACTCTCTGTGCTTCCTGGACTTATTAGTCTATTTCTTTCACCAGGTTGGGGAAGTTTTCTGTCATTATTTCTTCAAATAGGTTTTCAGTATTTTGCTCTCTCTCTCCTTTTGGCATCCCCATAATGTGAATGTTGGTATGCTTGAAATTGTCCCAGAGGTTCCTTACACTGTCTTCAAATTTTTGGATTATTTTTTTTTTGCTGTTCTGGTTGAGTGTTTTTTGCTTCCTCATATTTCAAATTGTTGATTTGATTCTCAGAATCCTCTACTCTACTGTTGAATCCCTGAATATTATTCTTTATTTCAGTCAGTGTATGCTTAATTTCTGACTGGTCCTTTTCCATTTTTTTGGAGGTTTCTAGAAAACTTGTGAGTAATCTTACCACCATGGTTTTGAACTTATCTATATCCAGTGGTTTTCTTTCTTCAATTTCTTTCATTTGTAACATGTTTCTTTGTCTCTGCATTTTGGCTGCTTCCCTGTGTTTGTTTCAATATATTGGGTAGAGCTGCTATGTCTCCTGGAGTTCGTAGAGTGGCCTTGTGTAGTAGGTGTTCTGTAGGACCCAGTGGCTCAGCCTCTCCAGTCACCTGAGCTGGAGGCTCTAGGTGCAACCCTTTGTGGGCTGTAAGCACAGTTTTGTTGTAGTTGAGACTTGATTTGCTCTTGGTTCAGGGAGGAATTGACCTCCAGGCCAATTGGCTGTGAGGACCAACTGTGAGTACAGTGGGAGAGCTCCTATGCAGGAGCCACCCCTGTGGATCAGGACTTGCTTCAAAGGGGCTTTGGTGCTCACTGAGCCTGCCCCCTAAGTGTGTCTCTTATGGATGTGAAGACTTGTAATCTGGTATGGTCTGACACTGACCACTGGGTACACCGGCTCATGGGTCTCCAGGGAGGTGCAAAGTCAGCCACTGTCTGGGGCCACCCAGCAGGAGCTACAGAGTGATCTGTAGATTCCTCTTCTTTGTATTGAGTTTGGAAGTGCCCAGATGAAGCCCAGCTGTGAAGCAAGGCAGCCTGGTGCTGGTGCCGGTGCCAGGTCTTGGGCCTTTTATTGATAGGTTTCAGGCTCCCTGACTCAGCTGCTGCTTGTTTGACAGGTTTTTAAGCCTGAGAAAGGACAGGCCATTTATATGCAAAAGCTGCTGCACACAGGTTGGTTGGGGTTGTAAATTGGGTGGGGCGGGGTTTTAAGGAATCACCAGGGCAGAGCAAACAGAAATGGCTGCCAGTCAGCCCTGCACCATGGAGGTCCCAGCAGGGGAACAATGATCCCTGCAAGTACTTCTGTCTAGAACAGCAGTTCTCAACCTGTGGGTTGTGACCCCTTTGGCGGTCAAACGACCCTTTCACAGGGGTCACCTAAGACCATCCTGCATATCAGATATTTATATTACGATTCATAACAGTAGCAACATTACAGTTATGAAGTATCAACGGAAATAATTTTGTGGTTGGGTCACAACATGAGGAACTGTATTTAAAGAGCCAGAAGCTTGAGAGCCTCTGGTCTAGAAGAAAGCCACTCCCAAGTTCCTGCCCTGATGCCAGACAGTCCAGTTTCTCCTCATATGTGTCTGGGTCCTCCAGAGCCTCGCCTGCCACTGGAGCTCAAGGAAAGCAGGAACTTGTAAATTCAGTTTGTGGGGCCAGCCTTTTAAGAGGAGCAATTGGTTCTCTAGCAGACTGTGTGTCACTCAGTCCATCTGAACTGGTTTTTCCAGCTGGTAGTTCTTACTGCTTGTAGGGACTTGCTTTTCCAGGTCTGGGACCCTGGGCTGGGTGTCTGGTGTGGGCTTCGGACTCCCTTGCTCTTCTGGGTGGCCTCCACAGAGGCAATCTCCCTCGTGATTAAGCACCACACGTTCTGCACCTCCCACCAGTCTCAATGTGCTTTCTTCTTTAATTCTCTAGTTGTAGAACTTCCATTCAGCCAGCTTTCCTATGGTTCTGGATGATGGTTGGTCTGTATTTTAGATGTAATTTTGATGTGGTTGTGGGAGGCAGTGAGTACAAGCGTTTGCCTACACTGCCATCTTGGTTCTCCTCTCTGTCATGGATATTTCTTAAGTATTTGAGAGTTTTGAAATTGCTTTGTTCTCCTGGACAATTTAAATCTCTCCATTCTTAAAATTACTAATTTTTAAGAGTGTTCTCTTTTAAGATTTTGCAAGGGTAAAGTTTAGTCTCGTATTTCTAAAATTACTACTATTTAATCCATTTGAATTGTTTGCTCATTGAAGTTTAATAAGATGCTATCATGGTGCTAATGATTGCTTTCAGAAATAACTGATATTTTAATTAAAATAAATGTAAAATCATAAGAATAGAGATTTTTATTTTTGAAGTTTCTGAGGTATGCTTAAACATCACGACGTCCTCAGCATCAGTTTTTGAAAGTAGAAAATCAGTTAATAACATACTTCAGGAATAAAAATAATCTTGATAGAAATAGTGTTCTTCATTACAAAAGCACATTCATTAAATGTTTTATTTCAGAAACTAATGTGTCAAATCAGTATTCTTCATGGTCTTACTCTGAAGAAATTCCAGAAGCAATTTGGCTTCATTTACAGGAATAAAAAAGGGTGCTTCATTTCACACAGCCTCAGGGAATCACAAATTAAAACTTTCCACTAAAATGGATGCCATCTACTATTCATTATTTCAATAAACAAACCACTTCACTCTGCTGAAGTTGCAATCAGGGTAAGGGATATATAGTGCTTGAAATCTGCAAGGCTGAGAGGGCCTAGTTTGCATTCTTTTTCCTTATCGGCCCATTTCACATCTTCCTCTGAGCTCCCCAGCACCCCACAGAGCTGCTCTCAGTGGTATAAAGCTCCATTAAGTAAATAGAGGCTCCATATTTAGAAGCCGTCTCTGGGAATTCAGAGTGTTCAGAGAGGAAAATTGATACTATCAAGATTAAGGCGTTAATGAAAAGTTCAGTTAAATTTCTGTTGGGATGCTAATTAATCTTCTATAAACTGTTAATCGATTAAATGATGTAACTCGCTTAAACTTTAACACATGGTACAGGAAAAGTAACAGGGCCTTTCAGTTATGCCCAGGGACATTCAGAACATTAAGGGAAATAGTCTAAACAGGACATCATCAAAGGGGGTTTTAGTTTAAACTTTAATATTCACTCGTTCTATCTAAGTTTGGGAAATCAATATTTAGTGCTCAAATATTTTAAGAAATATTAGTGTTATAAGACATTTAGGAAATGAATTATGACAGCTGTTCCTTGCAGAAGACAGTATTAGCATGGATTATTAAATCCACGCTAGTAGTTTTAGCTTGCATTGTTAAACCAGGAAATAATCTGATAAGTTTAAAAATATATATTTTTATTGGTTTAGAGAGAGAGAGAGAGAGGAAAGGAGAGAGAGAGAGACAGACAGACAGAGAGACATCCACGTGAGAGCTCAACATCCATTGGCCGCCTCCTACACGACTCCCACTGGGGGTTAAGCCCGAAACCCTGGGCATGTGCCCTGACCTGGAATCCAGGCAGCAACCTTTAGGTGCACAGGATGCAGCCCAACCAACAGCCATGCTGGCCAGGGCTAATACGATAAATTTTTAATATTTGAAGCTTAACTGTGAGGTCAGTATTGATCTAAGTGGGTTATGCTATGTGAATTATAGTATATTCCTTCAACATTAAAATATTTTGTGGCCCTGGCCAGTGTTGCTAAGTGGTCAGACCATTGGCCCGTGCACCAAAGGGTCATGGGTTCGATTCCCAATCAACGTCAGGTTCCAGGGTTGCAAGTTCATTTCCCACCTCTGGTTGGGGCTTGTGTGGGAGGCAACCAATCAATGTATCTCTCTCTCTCTCCTTCTTCCTTCCTCCCACTCTCTTTCTCTGAAAAGCAATGGAAAAAAATAATATCCTCAGGTGTAGATTAATAAAAATAAATAAATTACTTTGTGGTGTTAATAGGGATATGAATCATATCAATATTGTTAACTATTAACATGTCAGTCTATTTCTAAGGCTTAATGTATCTGAAATGGTATGTGAAAATATATAGTACAGTGCCTGGAAAATATGTGGTGCCCAAAAATGTGTATATGAATGAATTCTATATAGAAGAACAGAAATGGATAACATGATACGACAAGTTAGCCTCAGCCTACAGATAAGTTAGTATTACTCTTTGAGATTCTGATACAGTAGGTCTTAGATGTGACTGAGGCAGCCTTACTTTCTATTTCGTAGCTCAGTCAGAGGTCAGAACCATTAATGTCATATATATGCACTGGCATATATTTAATAAATAATTTTAATTCATTCTGAAGAACTAAAATATAA